>ML675613.1:66309661-66413416 GCA_007922155.1 Mesoclemmys tuberculata | reverse complement strand
GGATTTTTATTAGACCAGTACATACACACTGAAGCCCTTTCTACCTGAGATGCCAGGGTAAAACAATTTCTGTATTTAATAGTGAATTTATGAGTGCAATTTGTGCTGTTCTGTTCATAAATCAAAAACTAAGTGCATAAAAGTTACTTATATTGTACCCTGTTTGGTGTGAAAGCTTTTATGTAGATTGTAAAAAACCACCAGAAATTGGGAAGAATTCAGGAAATCACCCTTACGTGTATTTAACCTTAATGCATTTAACTATTTTTATGGTACTCAGAGAATACCAAACTACTGTATAACAATCAACTTTTCAGTACTGATTTCTTTTTCCCTTTCAATTTAGCATTCAGTTCCACTTTTGGTTGACACTTATTTGTAGTACACAAACATTTATTTTCTTGACAATATTGTGGAGGATTTTAAAGAAATTAATTCAGAGGACATTTTAAAAAAAAGTTATTGTAGATCAGATTTGAGACTGCTTGACACAGTCCCTTTAAATCCCCAAATTAGAAAAGGGTATATAATATTCCAGGAAACAAGAATTGTACTGCACCCCGATAAAATTGTCATTCAGATTAAAGAAAATGCTGAGAATAATGTCCAAATAATCTTCTTAACCAAAGAAGCAGTGAATTATAGTTTAGGTGCACTAAGAAGTATGAGTATAAACTCTTAGTGAACCCTTTGACTCTAGTTTTCTTAAATGGATGAAAGTCACTAGTTCTTCTGGTGCTTCATTTTTAACTAGTTTTAGAGTTTTGTTTTCGTTAAAGTAAATACCGAAATGTTTGGCTGTAACGGAAATCGCTACAAGGTATTTTGTTAGTGGCTGGGCACTGCTCCATGAGTCAGAATGATAAATTCTAACAAAATTCAGAGATCTACACTTTTATTCTCCCCACTTCTGTTGCCACAAAGTTCCTTTGCATGGGGAATGTCTCTTTCCTATATTGAACAGAACAGTGTACATCTGCTTAAATAATCCAAATGCAGATATTTTCTTTGTGAGGATAAATTCTGATCAAACAAAAAGCTTTATCCTTCAGGAAGGACCATTTGAACTGTAATATACCCCAGTTAGTAGAGGAACGACAGATCACTTTCCCTCCTAGTAACAAAAGGTTTTAAAGCAGTTCAAAAAGGTGAATAAGAGGTTGTAGTGGTTTCCTAAACAAGAGAATAGTGGCAAAATGTTTTCTCTTCTATACAAACACTTCATTTTCCTGTGAGAAGATCAAAAGAACCCCTCAAAACCAAATCCCTGGGCCTCGTGTTAATTACCTGAGCAAAGATTATGGGATATCCAACCTACTAGATTAGTGTGTGGTATCATCCCACCACAATGACTAATTTACTCTCAATTACATTAGGTACCCAGACTGCCCGTTTTCTGCATTATCAGTCCCTTAAGTACTGACTGTAAAAGCTGACCGGTACCTCTGCATCATCCTGTTTGTCTGTTTACCATGGTAACGTCACTCCTATAAGTAACATTTTCATGGTGACAGTGGTGCAGCGTTGAACTTTAAATTGAGTAAGCCCAGTATCAGTTTAGTTGTAGGAGGTTAAGGAGGTGCCAAAGGTTAGCCAAATTGGCTAGGTTGATTTCTAATTGGTTTGAATCTTTGAATCACTTTGAATCTGTAATAACTTTAAGAAATCTTGATGCACAAGTAACAGATGGATTGACAAAATTCTAAAAGAAATAATTCTACTTATTTTTCCATCAGAGATTTAAGATTTATTTCTCTGGGTTAGGACAGTCCTCCAACTTCCTGTTAGTTTTGATGAGCCTCCAAATTTGCCTGTTATCATCAACTGCCCTATGACTCCATTTTCTGCTACCATTGTTCTGTCTGTGGAAGACTGGACAGGACACTGATGTTCAAGAGCTCCTGTACTGACTGGAGAAGTACTTGTTTAGTGATATGAGGCACTCTTTCTTTTTGCAGTCCTCCCTCTGAGAGTTGAGCACATTGCATCTCCAATACTCCCAGAATATGGAATGAGATTACAATAACCAAATTTGGGTCTTCATGGACAGTCTGAGCCCTAATTACTAAATAACCAGTTCAGCCTTTAAATAGCATTTTAATAGCCTCATAAAACGCTTTTACTCGATTAAATACTTCACTGAAATTAATAAGCATTCATGATAAAGTACAGGTAACTAAAATGCAATAGTAATTTCTTAAATCTATTGTGGCATTCAGTGATCAAGATCAAAAGTACAAGTAGATTTAACATATTTTTATTTAATATATGTAATGAATTAAGTACTGTAATAACAGAGGAAATAAAGCTTTGACACTCACTTCACTGAGTTCATTTTTGTGTTACTTAATACAAATTGTATGAATTTTATTCCTTTTTATGATCTGTACACGATGTTGGCAACAGGTACTGTGTTCTGTGGATAGACTTCATGTCTATTAGAAAGCCTTGTATCTTCTTGTAAGTTAACTTTTACTTATGTACAATTATTTCTCCTTCAGGTGCTTTGTTCAGACATTTGTACTCAGGCGTCACTCCTTCAAAATGCTGATGTTGTTGTAATGAATAATGTCTTTGAATATTTTCTTGACACACTGGAACAGACCAGGTAAGCTATGTGTCCAAACAAGTAATCAGTTTTTCTGCCAGTGTATTTAACATCACAAGTTATAAAAATCCTTTATATTGTGCTTTTTGAAGTCACATACATAATTTATATCAGAAAAGAGTATTTTAAAATGCCCGTACTTGATTTAGTCAGATCTAGCAGCTAAAACCTAAGGGTAGTCATTAGTTTTGAAAAATACTAAAAACTTTTTCTCTTAGTTCCACCAAAACTTTTCTCAGAATATTTGCACTAATCTGTTAAAATAGTGTACTATCTTTATAGGAAATAATTAAATAATCTTGAATAGCTTTAACAAAATATATTAAAATCTGTAACAAAACATCAGGAGGTTCATCAAACCTATGGACTACTAAAAGGCCTATATTTTACACTGCACATTACAGTTTCTAATGATCTTTCAAACATGAAGGGCAAGGGCAAGCTATAAAGGACAAAGGCATAGTTAATATTATACCTGTGTTCTTTGAGACACAGTTATGCCTTTGCCTGCCTTTTTAAGAATTAAATATTATTGGCTTAATGTTGCAGAACAAGCATATGAAAGAATGAGGTTTGCAGAGTGGTGGAAACTATTCTTCTTAGTCTGTATTACTGTGGTATGTGAAATGATCTGACTTGTAAAACCAGGAAAAAGTAATGCTGGAGGATATATTGAGAATACTGTGATAATGTTCATGTACCTCAAAGTATTTGGTCACCACTGCAGCCTAATGATATAAAGAGAAACTTGTGACTGTAGTGAATAAAAATGTGAGTGAGGACTAACCTTTATCCTCTAAAGACCAGAGTTCAGATTCTGCTTTAGGTCACTAATTATGTTGTATTGTGTTTCATCCTAGTTTAGCATGGATATTTGTTGACCATTACAAAAGAACAATAGACTTGGACATTACTGGCAGCCTCTCAGGCTCCAGATTGGAACAAGAAAGATGTTGAATGTCATGGGTAAAATACATTGATGAGATCAGTGAGGAAGATTTCATAATCTCTTCCCTCACAACAAGCCACTCACAGAACTATTTGTTCTTCCCTTTTATAAACACCCAGTAAATTTAAAAAAGGAAAAGAGACAACATATTTAAAAAATAAAACTCTAGAGCCATGCAATCTCTCTGATCTGCATGTGCAGCTCCCATTGGTGTTAGTGACTGGTCCACACACAGAGGCCTACAGTAAGATATGAACAGTGACCTAAACTAAAGCACAAATAGCAAATCTTTAGAGTCAATCTATTTCAGGTAACTAAATTATCAAAGTGTTAACTTCATTTTGTATTGAATGTGTTTCTTTCTCCAAAAACTGGTATCTTGCGATCTTTAAATACTATATTTGTATTTTAATATGTGTTTCAGAGCCTGGGAATTTATCAGTCGTAATGTAAGAAAGAAAGGGTCATTATTAGTGACAGTCCCAAGCCTTGAAGAATCTATCTCAAACCTACAGGTTTGTGTTTCTTTTTCAAATAGCTTTAGCTAACAAATTTTATTTTATTCTTTGGGAAAGTGTTGTTATAGTGAGTCAATGTGCTTTCTAATAGTTACTGTTCAGACTGCACAGTGTTACAGAGAAGGCACTGTAGTCAAATGTTTAGAGCAGAGAACTGGGAATCAGGACCCTGGGATCTATTCCCAGCTTTGCCACCAATTTGCATGATCCTGAAAAGTTATTTCAATCTCTGTGTCTTCATTTCCCCAGCTGTAAAATTGGGATACTGTTTATCTGCCCCAGAGGGCTGTTGTGATGCTTAATTCACACCAACCCTTAATTCTGAGGATTTCCAAGTATTATACTATTATTCAAGCCTATGCTGTGTCTGTTTGTCCAGAGTTACATAATATGCTTTGATCAATTTGTTACTGTGAACATGGCAGGAAATGTAAAACCATGTATACAGTTTATCATCAAGTGTTAATCCAAAGAGACTCCCATTCCAGATGAAAACTCAGTATGTTTTCGACAGTGAGACCCAATCTTGAGTAAACAGATAAACCTTCCTTCATTCCTTGAAAGAGGACAAACTCTACTCTGTCAGACCAATATGGAAAACAAACTCAATAGCAAAGAGCCCTCCACTGAGAATGCCTTGTCTCCACATTCCAGACATTGACATCTAGGGACAGTTACATAAAATGTTCAAGTTTATAACTTCTGCAATGAAGGCACACAGGGAGAGAGAGAGGTGGTGTCCAAGTAATCAGGGCTCCACCACATGGAGTTCTTGAATCAATAACAACACCTTGAATTTCAGTCAAACAAATAGAACACCAGCACAATCTTGAGAGAATATCATAGTAGGCATTCAAAAACTCTGTTCTACAGTTGATCACGCTGTGTGTTCAGTAACCACCTCAGGTGCTAACCTCCACTCCATGCATTTAATCTATCACAGGTCATCTCTATACAAAGTTAACCTGTGAATACAGTGCGTAGAGAGAGGGGAAGTGTAATAGACATATCAAAGGTAGGAAACAAATAACCATAACATCCTATTAGGCTATTAATAAGTGGGTCACTGTCTGTACAATGTTATGCTTTAGAGAAATCTCAATCACCAATTAAGTCAGTAGGTGGGCCAGTGAAATAGGTTCTTAACCCCAGTAGCAGCAGAGTTGTACATTGCCGTCCTCCTGGATATGGTAATGGTAAAACAACAGCAGTGGTGTAATTTTCAATCCTAATCCAAAAGCCAGATAAAGTATGTGTAGAACATTGTATAATCCTATGGTTCTCCTAATGCTGCAGCCATCTACTATATTATAATTTCTATAACCTATTAAAAATATGCCTTCTGGTTAGGAGAGGTGAGGGTTATACAAATGCATACAGAAATATGCTATCAATATAATCTGAAATGTGTTATCTATATAGCACAGGAGCCCCCTTTTGAGCTGAGTTACTTTTAAGAAATTATCCTTACTCTTTCCTATTTAGATAAAATGATGCTTCCAGAAATAAATTTAACTTATCAATTGTCAATAAGGTGTAATGGCTAAACTAGCTTTGTCTCCTCTTCTCGCTGATTTCTGCCAGCCTTGTAACATAAATCGAGTTGGTAGCTCAAAACTGTGTTTATGTAACTGTTTTTAATTGTTTCAGACGGATATACTGCTCAGCCAATGGGTAGAAGAGATGAAGTTGGACTATGATATGTACATGGAAAAGGACATTGATAGAGAAGCACTTGAACAAATTCATTTGTACAAGATTCTCTAGCATACAGACTGATTTATTAATAACAGTATAAAATCATTGACTTCAATGGGAGTTATGTGGAAGTTGTACGATTGAGCCTGATTTCTAAAATAAATCATCTGAAAAATCTTATGATTTATTTTTAGAAATTACATTCTCACTAACGAAACAGGGGCTTTTGAGAACATATTTTGAGACATCAAATTTTTTGCATTAAAATTCTCTGTATTTCAGAACAGTACAATCAATTTTAGCCACTAGGTATCTCTGTGGCTTCATTCTACATGGAATGTTTTGAAAGAATGGCAGTCTACTAACACCAGAAGAATTTATCTTGTGCATTTTGTGCACTATTAATGGCTATGAACTTCCCAAAATTTAATATAATTTTTTAAAATGAAAGAATAGTGACCCGCTATTAAATGTGAATGGTATTCATATGTTGAACACAGCTTTATTTAAAAGCTTGAATATGTTATGTTGGGTTTTTAGTACTGACAAATTTACAATATTGCCGTTACTATTCTGCCTATAAGAATTCTGATTTTTTTTAAGGTCTGCACATTAGCTACAGAACCTTTAGGTATTGGTGTAGAAAGGATCACTGTACCAGTTTAGAGTAGCATTGTGACGATGGGGATCTTCCCCCTCTAGTTGATGGTCCCCCTAGTTGGCTGTTGATGTAAGATACTTAGGGATAAATAATAATCATTCAGAAGCTTTAATCTAAATATAGGAGAATGAAAATCTGCTCTACTTCCTTAATTTTGAATGATGATTGTAAGGGGTTAAGAAACTGAAAATTCTGAGCAGGAGTTATGGCTTAGTGTAATCTTTGTGGTGGTGTAAAACATTGGCAATACACAATAACAGGACTGTCCCTAATGCCCTTCAAAAAGAAATAAAAAAATGAAAAGACGCACACATAGTTGGGGTTGGACTAGATGACCTCCTGAGGTCCCTTCCAACCCTAATATTCTGTGATTCTACACCCACATCCACACACCCAATCCTATATTTAGATTTTCTGTTCCAACTATATAAACTTTTAGTTTGTTGAAACATTTTTCAGCCTTAGACAACACTGACAATATGTTTTGCATTTAACTGCAGGAATTTTTGACTAAGCACAGTGCCAATTTGAAGCAATGTTATTGTATGTCTAAAAGTTTTCTGCACAAGTTAATTCCTATTCAAGTGGCAAAACATTATACTGGATACACTTTTTTTTTTTTTTCCAAACAGTTTACAGAGCAGCAAAGTATACCTGTAAAATGTAATAATATACGTGGAGGCAAAAAGGAGTAACAGCTAATTGCGGCCTTAGTAGCACAGTAAGGGTATATCTACACTCATGGTGGCAAAGTCGCCACTGTCAGTTCGACTTATGTGGTCAGTGTAGACGCACCCAATCAATCAGGAAGTTGATGTACTAAACCACCACCTCAAGTAGTGTGGCGTTGCGTCGATGCAGTGCAGTGATGACACTGTGCAGAACAGAAGTACAGCAATCAATGGGAGTTACGCAGGGTACTCTGCGTAACTCCTGTCACCTGCTGCCAAATCGCTGGGTAAGTGTAGACCATGCTTAAATAAATGGATCTTCTTATGTGCATAGAACTTCATTTTTGTGGCCAAGAATTCAATCTTTTGTCACTTTATTTTGTTTTCGGGGGTTGTAAATTGACTTAAGTTGAGCCTGTACTCTGAAACTGTGGTGGATGCATTTTTCATAAATTATAAAATGAATGAAGATGGAAACTTTTAAAAAGTTCCTTTTTATTTTTATTTATCTAGAATAATTGAACCCCTGGGTATTATGTTCCTGCCTGTACTGATGAACTAGGAAGAGATTCCCTGTGAGGCTAAGACACAGGCAAGATGTTGGCAGTATGAGGCTGTGATCTGACAATGAATGGGAGAGGTCATGAAACAAGAAAAGAAATCTAATGTATGTTTCAGAATGAGGAAACACACTGCAACCATAATAATTAGCTCAGGAAGGTATGACAGAAGCTGTGACTGAATTCCAAATGTACAGTTAAGGCTCCTATCAATGGGGAAAAAGTGGTATAACTTGGTCACAAAAGCTTACTTTAGTAACAAATACCACCTTATGAGCAGAAAATAAATCCCAACCCTGGTATGTTGCTCATGTTTCAGAGATACTGCAAGGATCAGTTACTTCCCAGTTTTACTACTACTTAGTTATCTCCATGTTACTGATCTGGTTTATAATTTTTCAGTTTGTTTTGGTAGTAACTATAAGAGGTGTCAGCTTTCACCACTGTCCCGTCCTTCCTGCTTTTCATTGACTCCCCAAATGCTTTGGCTTTTATGTTGCTATTGGGTAAAAATGTCATAGAGAGAGGCTGGAGCAAATCATATTTATTGACATCTGGACCTTCTAATACTGGAAATATTACCCATATATCTGGAGCTCATATACAGTAAAAGCTATTACAAGGAAGCTCCCATTGCCTTTTTCAGAAATAAGGCTAAGTTCAGAGGCAAGTCCAGGCTCGTGTGATTTACATATTAACTTGGCACCCTAACAGGCATGTGACATTTGGACACCCTTAGACTGGCTGACATAAACTCACACTCTCACTTACCCAAATGGAACTCACATGCCTTCTGACACCTCACCTCTTAATTTGGCCCACAGAATTGTGTGTCCCCTAAAGGAGCGTGAGTTGGTGTAATTAATATGTTGAGAGCTGGAAGAGAGGAACATTGCAAAAAAAGCAACTGTGTATGTAAGAATGTGTAAGTTAAAGTAGACCACTCCTTTAATTTTAATAATCTTCTGGGTCCTAAATGCATAAGTTTCACAAGTTTTGACTCCTCTACACATGGATAGAGTGGATGCAAGGGAGCCTTCATGCAAAGAGGAGAGGGAGTGTTACACCACTTTGCACATTCAAAAATCTGAAAGATCAATTAAAATTCTGCAGTTTTTTCAAAATATCAAAGTAGGGAAGGAGTGTCCAGGAGGCAGGGTTCTCAACTGTGCCTCTGACACACTGTGAGGCTTTGGGTAAGTCCTTGAATTTTTCTCACCCCTCTCAGAAAATGTAAATAACACCTATGTCGTAGAGGATGAATTCATTGTCTATTAATTGCTTTGAGAGCCTTGGATGAAAATAGAAGTGCAAAGCCAAGCTGGTCTTTGTGGATCTATGAAGTCTACAGTTGCAGGGTCTGCATAATTTGGGGGACCTAAAAATGGAAAAGACCTCAGAACTTTTTTTAAGGGAATTTTCTAATCTTTTTCCTTGCAAAGCTAGTCTTGAAAATAGAACCTGTGTAAACTGTTCAGTAGTGCTGAAAGCTTGATCTTTTTCCTAATGTCACATGCTATCACGGTCCCCTCACAGCAACCAAGGATGATCACTGCAATCTGGAAGAAACATATCTATAGGTCTGTCTATAGGTCTCTGGGTTTTTGTGAAGATCTCAGATCAGTTTCTTGTTTGTATGGGCAGTACTCCCCAGCCTACCACTGGTGGCACTGTGGCTGTTGCAAGCTCACTTCCAGTTGGCTACCTGTGGCTGAACCAGCTCCTCTGCAAAGCAGCCAGCATTGCCTCTGGCCACAAAGAGGGACAGCTCTGTAAGTGAGAAGCAACAGGTGTGAGGGACTGACCCAAGCTCTGACTATGATACTGTTGTTACCTTGATCAAGTTGCAAAGTCCAAAATTTTCAAATTTTAGATGCCTAAAGTTAGGCACCTAAATACAAATGTACTGAGCTGCAGTTATCAAGCACCTCTGAAATCAGGCTACTTTTATTGAAATGCCGATATAGGGATATAAGTGCCTAACTTTATATGGATAAGGTGAGTGAGATAATATCTTTTATTGGACCAAGCTAGTGGAAGAGGCAAGCTTTCGAGCTACACAAAACTCTTCAGGTGTAGCTTGAAAGCTTGTCTCTCTTACCGACAGAAGTTAGTCCAATAAAAGATATTATCTGCACCTCTTTGTGTCTCTGATGTTCTGGGACCAACATGGCTACAACATCAATGCAAATAACTTTATACACACAATTTTCACTTCTGCAGAATATAGCTATTTGAAACTTAAACTGATCAAGAACTACCTGAGGTCTTCAAAGAGTCAAGGATGGCTCTCTGATCTGCAGTTGTTTTGGTAAAACCTGAACTGTCAAGCCTTTAGTATGATAAATGAGTATGTATGAAAAAAAAATACAACCCTGCAAATGTTAGTTACAGTTTGAAGCAATGTTTTTCTTTAAAAATAATCTCTTAGGCAGACACGTGTCCTGATGGAGGGTTCATAAAGGATGAACATAAGAACAGTCATACTGCATCAGACCAATGGCACATCTAGCTCAGTAGCTTATCTTCCAATGCCAGATGCTTCAGAAAGAATTAACAACAGGACAATCTTCGAGTGATCCATCCCCTGTCATCCACTCCCAGCTTCTGATAGTCAGAGGCTAGGGACACCCATAACATGGGGTTGCCTCCTTGATCATCTTGACCTATCCTCCACGAATTTATCTAATTCTTTTTTGAAACCAGTTAATAGTTTTGCCTTTCAGAACATCCCTTGTCAACAAGTTCCACAGGTTGACTGTGTGTTGTTACAGTGAGGCCTGCTTTGGAGGGTTTGGGGTCTTGAGAGAGTGGGATATAGCAATGGCTGCCTATTTATCCCTCATTTCTATGCTTTTGCCCACCTTTCTGTTCCTCAGTCTCCTCTCTTTCTTTTTTCTTTTCTCTCTAGTTCAATCTCCCATTCTCTGCTACACACAATCTCTCTCTCTCATTTTTTCTCAGCTCTTTGTCTCTCCTTGCCCTTACTACCTTGCCAAAATCTAGTGTTTGCCTATAATGCAGTAGAAGGAGAGTAGAAGCACAGACACCAGTCCTCATTCTGGGTCATAGCCACCTGCCTGCGATGTTGGTTCAGCTAAGTTGCCTGTAGACTCACCAGCCACAGAAATACCAGGAGGCATAGTGCATGGCAGGAGGTTTAGCTTGGCAGGGATGCTAACTGGCAGGCTTCCTGGAGAGTAAGGAAGCAACATTATTATGTGACAGACCTGAAGTGGTCTCTGAGGTGTGTTTGTGTCTACCCTCCCTGCTGGGAGTTTTACAGGTTGGCTGCTGAGTGGCTCATTGAGGTAGCTGCTATTTCTGTAAAAGTGAGAGGACCAGGCCCTGAAAACTGGGATATTATGACTTTCTGATATGATTATCCTTTTATATGCAAATACTGAGATGGTTATTCATTCACATTAATGCAATATGAGATGTGAGTATGCTGAATGAGTGCCAGGTATCTTCTTCAGTGAACAGAGGCTGGAAGAGGACTCAGTCTTTTTTTTATCATTTATAGGGATGTGGTCAGGATGGTACAAAAAAAGGCTAAGGGATTGTCCCTCTTGCAAAGTTACTAACATTTTGGGGACAGAGACTGTTTCCCTGTGTGCGTGAATGATGCCTAGCACAATGTGGCTGCTACTGGGATACAACAACAACAGCAAATGTAACCCCTAACATTAGCTGGGGAATTTCTAAGTAGTAATGCAGGGTAAAAGAAGTCACAGAAATATTTTTAAAGGTTTCTTTAAAGGACTTCTCAGTGATGAATCCAAAGAAATGGGTAGAATTGCCTCAGTTTAAATCTCTTCAATCATAAATATGAGAAGATATTCCAAAGAACATCAGGCAAAACTTTTAAATCCATAGTGGGACTGACTTTTTTTTTTAATGACCATGCAACATAGGCAATGCAATCATTAGTTTCCAGTTTTTAACGAGGGCTCCCGTAGCATTCTCCCCGTAGGCTGTTATGAACCCTTTGTGCTAGGAGTGCTATATTTGAAGAAACAAATTTCAATAAACATAGCTCAAGAAACTTATATTGATGCACTTGCTGGAAATGTTTATACTTCAGTTCTGAAAAAAATATACCCAGTATATTGAGAGTAGAGCACAAGGTTCAACTTTTTAATGGATTATAAGGCCAGAAGGACCACTGTGATAATCTGTCTTTTCTGTTGTTTGAAGGAGAGGAGGAGGGACAAGGTGTGCCCCTTCCCTTATTAAAATGTTTTGTAAATTCCTGTCACCCAGTATAGTCTAGACGCATTTCAAAGGCAAATATTTGCTCCTTAGAAACCTTTATATGACCCTCAGTGAAGTCCTCTCTGATGGGGTGACTTACTGTTGTCCCCCTCTTTCCCGCCCCCAACCTTCGTACTGCTGTTAGAGCTATGGAAATCTCTGCAACATTACTCCTTCCATGTAGAGCTGAAATGATTATCAAAGGTCATAGGAGCACCTTGCAGCTCATCCCTGCACTATTGCATGCCTGATTTACACACCATTATTAGTATAGTACTGATTACCCCAAAACTTCTTTTAAAAAAAAGACACTAAAATCATGTAAAAAATCTAGTAGTGCCACATAAATTCTGTGCACCCCAGCACCACATCTGTAGCTGTGGGGGCTTATTGCCTCCCCCCATCCTCTCCTCCCCATCCTCCTGGGGAGGAGAGGACAGCTCCAGGGAGAGAGAGAGTCTGCTAGCCAGCAGTTTTATGTGGGCCCTCTTGTCCCCTTCCCAGCCCTAGGCATGACGTTGCTATGCTGGGACAGGGAATGAGCAGAGAGGAGCTGACCAGTTTTTCAGAAAAGGAAAAGAGGAGGAAGCACAGTGTTCCTGAGTTCCTGGGCTCTTTCTGTGCTCCCTCCCTCTTCCCCTTCTGCGACAGTGATATTGGTCATTCCCTCTTCCCCACAAATCTCCGTGGGTAGGGCAGAGGCTGTTCTTCCTCAGCAGGCAGAGGAGTGGAGGAAAAGCAACCAACCAGAACTGCTGGGCAGGGCTGAACATAGTGTAAAGGCTGGAGCTTCTTAAGTCCGCAGGAGACCAGCTCCAGTAGGGGCCAAAATAGAGTTACTTATGAGAGTTTGCAACAGTGTGTGTATTACCATAGCCCCTAATGGCCCCAACAAAGATCAGATCCCAATTGTGCTGGGTGTCATACATTACCAAACGAGACTGTATCCGGAAGAGTTTACTATCTAAGGAGGAAAAGGTTGGGAGAAAGGAAGTATTAATATCCCTATCTGACAAATGGGGAACTCAGGCACATGCAGTTGTTGTGATGGTGAAAGCAAATCAAGTAATTGTACACACCTGGCCTGCTCTGTTAATTGGCACATGTACTTGTGGTAGATAGCAGACACACAAATTAAGCTTGCAATTTTGAGCATGTAATTGCATACTTAACTATTTTGAGAAACAGTCCCCATTTAAGAAATGGCTTTAAACAAAGTCTTAAGAAGCCAATTAAAACATAATGGGGTAAGGAACATTACTGAAGGCATCTTGGCAAAATGTTTAAGGCAAAAAAATTTGGACAGAAACCTGATGTCTAACTAGCTAGATAAAACGTATGAGAACATTAGCAATGAAAAAAAAAGAATTTGGATGGAGCCACTAGAACAGTTCTTTACAGTGCTACAAACGAGAGAAGTCATGGGAAATGTTAGGAGGTTAAATGGGAAATCGTAAGTAAATGTGAGGCTAAATGGCTTATAAGTGAAATAAATATTTAAATGCAGCCTTGCAAAACTCTACTCAGCCACAGATGTGGGGGTGAATAATAATTTTTGATGAGTGATTATTTTTTTCTTTTATCGTTATCCTGATGATGTATGAGTAGATTACGTGGATGGGCTGTTGAATTTTCATGATAATTTTGCCTGCTGTTTCAATGCATTTTTTTGTATGCTAAGCACATATTAGAAACTTTCACAATGTGAGCAAAAAATCTTTTAATATTCCATGCTACATTTGTATAGTGGCATCACAGCTGACAGAAGTGTGTGCCTATATCTGAAGCAGACTTCTAATAGTGCCCTATAAACATTTTTTCACTGTGACCCTAAATCAGTCATCTTGGTTAGGCTGGACCAATGACTAAATAAATCATTGTCAGAGACCATGTCAAGTCAGGACAATAACCCAGGGACTGAGAGGTCATCATCAAAAGTCCCCAATGGACCTGGGCAACAATTGGTAAGTTACAGTGGAAACTCCAGGATTTTATCATCAGAACATTCATAAAGCATTTACGTATCACACATGATGTTGCAATAATGTAATACTAATGTGCTTACTGGAATTAGTAATAGGCTTAATTGTCTATTTAAGAAATGCCTTAGGTAGATTATGACTCTGTCTCTTAATCTAACATCACAAAGTTGTCGTCCATAAATGTTGAAATAGCATTAAGGTTCTTCGTAGAAAAAATACTTACAGCATATGTACAGCTTTTGGCTTTCAGTTGGGAAGAGGCTGATTATGTAATACAGTACATGATTTTTCATATGATTCATTCTTTGGATCTTATTCTTGTTTGTCTTTCAGAGCCAAACAAATTGCTATTTAGGTCAGACTGCTGATTTGGTACTAATAAAAGCAGACATCAGTTGTCTATGGACTTCCCAGCTACATGTTTTTCAGCATATACTTAAGGTAGTACTGACATTTATGTAATGTCAGTTTACATTTATTTACTGTAATGGTGTCACAGTAGCTTTCAAAAATGTTACCTGCACTATACTATGTGAGCACTTGTAGTCATAGTGTGAAAGCTCTCAGGCAGCAGTGCACCACCAGACTGGAACAAAATCTCCCCATCACAGAGAAACTGGATCCAGTTTTTTATTCATTTGAAATTTTCTAATACTCTTCAAATTCTTTACAAATTTCTTTACATGTACAAATTTCAAATTTCTTTACATGTACAATAGGGGATGGGATCCCAATATGTCTATAAGATACATTCCAGTCTTTGAATAACACATTCCTTTTTTTCCTTTAGTCATCTTTTTTCCTTTCTTTTGGGGAATCATCTCCATGTAGTCAATTAAGTTTTACAACACCTGTTGATTTTGTCCCTAAAAAGAAATTGATAATAGAAGGATATTGAAAATACTTAATTTCTCCCTCCCACGCATCTCATATGATTAGCTAATACAACTTGTTGACTTGAGAGTCACATGCCGAATTAACAGAATTTTGTTACAGCATCCACATTTCATAATAACTGTACATATGGCTCAGGTCTTGCAAATAACGGGAAGAGTTTAATTTGCATCATTTAGTGGCGTGGAAAGGGATATTTTACTGGGACTTGTAAGTAGACAGTTCAGCCTGTACAGCCTTATAGTAACACAGATAATAGTTTCTACAGGATTACAGTAGATTTGTTTGCACTTTATCTAGATCTTTGTGAAATGATTCTTCCCCCTGTCCCAAACTCTGTGCACTGCTGCAGGAGTGTAAAGGAACCAGGAAAGACACATAGCTGGCCAGGTGAGAATTGCACCGATGCAGGCCTCATTGTGCAGGACTCTTCCTAAGCCCCAGCCCAGGGCTGTTAAGTCCTGCCCAAGTGCTACATATCTTGCATGCTGCTCACAAGTTCAAGCCACTTCTCACCCTGCAAGCTAAGCTAAGGGTATGTCTATACTGCATACAAGGCATGTTTTTAACTAGGGTTAGCTAACCCATGTTAGCTAATTTAGATTAAAATAGCAATGAAGACACAAATGACTACTTTTATCCCAAGTTAGCTGACAGAGGTTATCTGACCCAAGTTAAGAACATACCTTTTATTTGCAGTGTAGACATACCCTAAAATGTCACACATTCATCTAGGCTCCTGGCAAACAGGCTGGTTTGGGCTACAGTTCCTCCTCTCTGCTGCATGGGACAGCTGAGGTGCACACTGGGCAAGCGGCCTCTCTGTCTGCCATTCAGGCAGCTCTTGTTCCCTCTGCAGGTCTCAGCCATGTGAAGACCAGCTGGCGGTGGAGGTGGCTCAGCCCTGTCAGTGTCTCTCCAGGAGGCCAGGTGAGAAGTTGCTGAGGGGAAGGAGGACAGGGGCCAGTGGGGAAGGGGAGCAGTATCTAAGAGTGAACCAGGAGCAGTTGTGGGCAGGAGGCACTAATGAGGGGTAAAAAATGAGGGGGGTGACAGGAACTAATGTGGGGACAGGGCTAATAGAGGGGACATGGGTAGACCTTTATATCTGCGGATATCTGCATCCATGGATGTGGATGCAGATATCCGCCGATCATTTTTTTGTGGATGGTGGATTGAGTGTGGATCTCAAAGGTGGGGAAGCAGCTGTCTGCAGCTCGGCCTTTGAGGCTGCTTCCCCACCTTTGAGATGGGGTGGGCGCTGGCTGCCGATCAGCTATTCCATGAGACTCCTGCAGACTACCAATCAGCGGTTCGACTGGGCTCTCCTGCCAGTCAGCAGAGAAGCCCCTCGGAACAGCTGATCAGCAGAGGCAGGGGAGCCCCATGGAACAGCTGATTGGCAGCTGGCAGGAAAGCCCCATGGCACAGCTCTTGGGGTGCTCCCGTGTGGGCTGTCAGTCAATAAGCTGATCCATTGGGCTCCCTTGTCAGTCACCAATCAGCTGCTGGGCAGCTGCCTGGAGGGGCTGGCCTCTGAACAGCTGATCAGCAGGGGAGCCTGCAGCCTGGATGGCCTCCAAACAGCTGATTGGGGGCCCCAGAGCTGTGTGTGCAAATCACTACACTGCACATGGCGGTCGGCAGTAAGCTGATTGGGGTGGATGCAGATCCACATTTGTGTTTCTGCGCAGAGCTATAAACATGGACCTAATGCCAACCCTGAGCATGCTCCCCTCAGGTCCTTCCTGACTTGCAGCTGCATTTTTTCCCCACCCTCTATGGACTCAATGGTCAACTCTTGTTGTCCCTAGTGCACAGTAAGCCGATGGGCCTGTCGTTTGAGGGGTGCAGGGAATAAGGTCTTGCATCCCCACACGTACTTTCCTGTAAGGGAAAGCTGGTCTCAGTTCAGCACCTTTCCCCCAGCATTAAGTGTGCAGTATGTTTTCAGAACTAATAATTATGGCCACATGCAAGTTATATGCAGATAGACAAATTACATAATTTGCATAAAATTCCACACCTGACATGGAGCTGCAGAAAACTTGTGTATGTGCCAGAGACAAGAGCAGGGCATTGCAAGGCCAATACACACCCTGGGCTGCACCTCCAGACCCTCAGTCGTTGCTCAGGCAACACTTTAATCAAAGCCAATTTGCTATTGCAAGTCTTCCAAATGGCCAGTCAAAGTTTTGTTGGGGTTTGGGCTGTGAATGCTTATGTCCTTTGTGTTTTTCACCACTTGTCTGATAAACAGAAGGGCACATCGGAAACTCTGCTCTCTGAGAGTGACAGCAGATTGGGGATGTGGTTATCTGCCTTCACTTACTACATTCTGATCAAAACAAAGAGGCTGAGTGGGATGGGTATAAAGTAGGGAGGATGTGGTTTCCCAAAACAGTATCATAACAGTTTTCCCCCAATATGTTTATCACTGGAAATTAAAAACTTAAATTGTCAATCTAGTAATTAGAGTTTATCTGGTTTCTTTAGTGTCTATGGGCCATTGACAATAGCTTCTGAGGCCTGGTCTACATTAAAAAGTTACGTTGTCCCAGCTATTTTGCTCAGGGGTATGAAAAATCCATACCCCTGAGCGATGTAGTTAAACTGACCTAACCCACGGTGTAGACAGACTAATCAAAGAGAGAGTTCTTCCATTGATCTAGCTACTGCCTCTGGGGGGAGGTGGATTAACTATAACAACTAGAGAACCACTCCCATCGCTGTAGTGAGCGTCAACACTGAAATGCTACAGCAGCTACAGCGTTTCTAATGAAGACGTAGCCTTAATTTCATTAGTAACCAGAGTAGCCAAATTCAGTAGTTTAATGAATGGTTTTATTAAACTGATACTAAATCAGAGACCAAGCAGATCAGAAGCATTTTGGAAGTCACTCTTGCTTTCATTCCTGTTTGCATTTCTCTCATGAAAAGTTACAAATACCATAGTAATTAAAAAAAAAAAAAAGAAGTCGTCTTGCATGAGACTCAGACATATGCAGCACACTTGAAATGGAGTCTATGAGCCAAGATGGTGCAGAAATTTGACTTTACATTTTGTTCTTATCCTAAAATTGGAGGTGGGATAATTCTGTCTGTTGGATAGATGGCTATTGCTCCTAAAGGCTTCTATTCAACTGGTAAATACAATGTCCTGTTCCGTGTTTTTAAAACATTATGACGTTAGAAGGAATGTTTAAAAGTATTTTCAGAATAGTTGAGCACCTGAATACTTTGTTCTAGATTGCATTGACACTGTTAATATTTGCTCTTTCGCTAGATTAGATAAATTGGATTAGCTGGGTGCAGCAGAACAGAGCACAGCAGCTGTGGTTCCCTGAATATCTGCCCCAGTCCCAGCCCAGGCTAGTACAATCATGTGGCTGTTCTAACTTGAACCAGATGGCTTCATTCCCCAAGAGGCTATAAACCATCTGGGAATAGCCAGAGTGCCCGTGCAGCCCTTAAATATGCCCTTGCCATTCCCCTCCCTGCCCTGATAGGCCCTATTCATCAGGAATTGCACAGAGGGAAGTGAAGGACACAGGTTCGCCCAATGGGGATCACCCACTGTGGAGAAATGCCCAGCAGGGCATTTGTAGGTAATTTCTGCTCCCTTTCTCATAGACTCATAGACTCATAGGTCAGAAGGGACCAATATGATCATCTAGTCTGACCTCCTGCACAAGGCAGGCCACAAAACCCTACCCATACACATTTATAACAACCCCGAACCCATGACTGAGTTATTGAAATCCTCAAAAGTGAGATTTGAAGACCTCAAGCTGCAGGGAATCCACCAGCAAGCGACTCATGCCCCATGCTGCAGGGGAAGGCGAAAAACCTCCGTGGCCCCTGCCAATCCGCCCCGGAGGAAAATTCCTTCCCGACCCCAAATATGGCGATCAGCTAAACCCTGAGCATGTGGGCAAGACTCACCAGCCAGCACCCAAAAAGGAATTCTCTGCAGTAACTCAGTTCCCATCCCATCCAGCATTCCCACAGACCATTGAGCAGACTTATCTGCCGATAATCCAAAATCAATCGCTCAAATTAAACTATCCCATCATAACATCCCCTCCATAAACTTATCAAGCTTAGTCTTAAAGCCAGATAAGTCATTTGCCCCCACTACTT
This sequence comes from Mesoclemmys tuberculata, assembly GCA_007922155.1. Taxonomy (NCBI): domain Eukaryota; kingdom Metazoa; phylum Chordata; order Testudines; family Chelidae; genus Mesoclemmys; species Mesoclemmys tuberculata. The sequence goes on along the minus strand of ML675613.1, from coordinate 66,394,475 downwards.
CCCTCGGAAGGCTATTCCAGAACTTCACTCCCCTAATGGTTAGAAACCTTCGTCTAATTTCTAGTCTAAATTTCCTAATATCCAATTTGTACCCATTCGTCCTCGTGCCTATATTAGTACTAAACTTAAACAATTCCTCTCCCTCCCTAACGTTAATCCCCCTGATATATTTATATAGAGCAAGCATATCCCCCCGGAGCCTTCTTTTGGCCAGGCTAAACAAGCCAAGCTCTTTGAGTCTCCTTTCATAAGGAGTAGTGAAAAGAGAACATAAAAGTGCAGGGAATCTGCCCTGACAAATTCAGGTTTTATTTTTATCTGTATCTGAACATTGGACGTATAATTTTTTATTACTGATGCTAATGATGAGTGACTATCACCATTTACTAGAGCCAGATATATACTTCAAACAGGCACTCTACAAGTTTCCTTTTGCAAAGCGATCACTGGACCTCAGTCCTATATGACAGCAGCTCTGCTATTCTGCAAACATTTACTATAGGCATAAGGCTCAAGGTATCTTTAGAAATCTCATTGTAGAAAGTCCTAAACTCAATAGTGTGTATGTGCAGGATCAGGATCAGGTCCTGTCACTTTGAAACTCAGGTCAGATTCATCCCTCCATTCAACTTTTTTTAATAGTTACACCAAGGATGGTTGGGCCCTAGGTTTCTACAAGTGAAAGCAGAAAGGCTTATACTGATGAATTGGTAGTAACTGCCATATCAGACTAGACCATGAGCTCCCATATCTTGTCTTTGGCAATCACCTGTTTCAGACAAAGGAATGCTTCAAACAAAGGTGGACATACCATTGATCCCCCACATTTTGCCTGGTCAACTGTCAAATGCTATTCCAGGTTAAAAGAAATTCCTCCTTGACTCCAGCCATTGATCAGCTTGTAATATGAAACATACCTTGAATTACTGTGCCACTCTAACCCTGACATTTAACAAAATTTAAAATGCAATCATTGTCTAAAAAACTAACATCAAAGCAAATCTTAAAGAACTGCTGGAAAACTTTGATAACCACCCTGTTGAAAAATAGTTTGGCTTAGGTATATGATTTTATTTTGTATCATTTTTATTATTTCCTAATGACAATTACATGAAAACAGGGTTATGGTTTAGAATCTAATCTTCTGTGCATTCCTGACTTGCAGTCATAATCTTCAATTTGACATCATAGTTAAATATGACATCATACTCATCTCCACAGCAAACAGATTGTGACAATCCTCCTATTGTCATTGAATGTTTTTAGCAATAAAAATAAAATTAAAAGAACTATCCCTAGAAAATAAGATGTGGGCAAAAAATTAATAATGAAAAGTTTATGCCTACATTTAATTGATTTTAGGTTTTCTAGTGAAATTTTATGGCATTTTTGTTTAGCTGTCACAATTGACACATTGTGCCTAATTTTATCATTACTGTACTCTTTCAAGTTTTTTAACTGAATTAGTTCTGTGATTGATTATAGAATCCATGTTACACTAATTCTGATTCCCTAATTGACTGTGGTTAAAGTAGGATGGAGTGACTTAAGAGGATTTAAATCATTTGATCTTATTTTAAATAATTGATTTTAAATTAAATCGAGGCTTAGTTAAACCAATTTGAAAAATTATGCCATTGCAATTTTAAAATTTCTAATAAACTAAATTGTGATCTTTCTAAAATACCAGTAGTAGTATTTTGCTTTATTTGAATTGGAGAATTGACTCTCAAAATGAGATATTGAGAATTGATTCTAATCCTGCAAACACTTAAGCAAATATGTAACTGTACTCATGAATCGTCCCAGTGGATGATTCATACCCTTAAAGTTAAGCATGTGCCATTAGTGTTTCAAAAAAATTGTGTTTTTATTAATAACTTCTCTCTTAGTGGCATAAAATCTTTGTCATTTCAAAACAAAATTGCTACAGTGTTAACAGTGAAAAACTTTTAGAATTTAGACTTTTTCAATACTTTAACAAAGTCATTGTGAATTTGCTATTTACACAGGTCCACATTTTCAAAAATCAGCTGAATATTAAACTTCTAGCCCCATATTTAAGCACTTAACAGTGGAATTGTTCAAAAGTACCTAAGTCACTTAGGAGTCCAAGTCCCATTGACTATAAACTGTAAAAACTCTTACATGGGGCACAGGAATACAACAAGATCAGGGCCCCCACAAGGGAGGAGAGAGGAGGGGTGCAAAAATGGTATACTTTACCGGCCTCCAGAGGCCCTGGGGGGTCCAGCCCAGGCTGCAACCCCTATTACCACTATTATGGGAGGGGACCTGTGATAAAAGTTTGCACTGGGCCTGAAAAAATTATGCTTGGACCCTGAGCAAGATTGAAGCATTTAATCTTTCTTGACTTGTGAAAGTTCAATAGATGGGAAGTGTCAGTTGCAAATACAGCTCAGGCTGTTTGCTTATCATTTTTTTGTTTGAGCTTGTGTTGTTCTCTCAGTAGGAATGATAATAGGGCCTTGGACTTGTCTTTTGCAGTACAGATAAGCATTTAAGTGTGAATGTTTGTAGCAGAAAAAACCTCCTTGCAAAATCTGAAATTCTACTAACAATTAAGGTCTTTACTTCTTACTGCTTTATTGGTCAGGAGGAAGGCAATGCGGAATTCTCACTCCCCTTGTCCCCCATCCCTCAAAGGCAACTATGCAGGTAGTAGGTTTCCTGATCTTTCCCAGAGGAAGACAACAGCTAGGACTGGAGAGGGACTATGTGGAGAAAGAGAGGTCATGTGAGCTGGTAGGGTATTCTATAGGTTTAGATAAGAATTAAACTTTTGACCTTTTCGAGATTCCCCAATACTGAAACTGGTTTGTACCGTGCTTTTACATGTAGTTTGATCATGGTGAAAATGGTTTGTAGCATGATTTTACATATTTGGCTATGTTAAAAAACTATTGAAAGTTCACAGAAAATGAAATTGAGGATTCAAAATTAATGGGAAATGAATTAGTGATTTTTTCTGGTGCAAAATTTCACCAAAGAATTATTTGCCAGTGTTGATAAGTCTTGTAAGATTTGACATAAAGAGAGAATGGTTTCTAAGCCAAATGTTTGGCAGTCTTTCATGGGATGTTGTCTAATGTTTAAGGACTTGTCTACATACAATTTTTGTATCAACTATATAGCTGTATGGAAACAGATTTCTATACAGGAATAAGCTGTACCAATATAAAGCACCTTTACACTCGAATAATTTTTATCAACACTAGGGGATTGTACTCATTTAACTATCCGTTTCTAAATTAAATGGGTACAAAATGTGTATAGACCAGCCCTAAAAGATAATTTAAACTTATTTCTGTTTAAACACAGTTATATTTCAACAGTGTATTTAGTTTGTGATGTTAATGTAATGTACATGATTAGAAACATTTTCAGAAAGGGCTAAAACAACAAATAATATTTAATGATCACTGGATTTACTGCAGTTGTATTTATTTCTTCCAACTTTTTTAGCTCTCATCTCAATCTCTAGACAATTTACAGTAATTAAAATGGACCAAACAGTTGTTTGTAGAAATTCAAAAAAAAATCTATTCGAATTCTTAGAGTTCCATAAACTTCTCTAAGCCAGTCAGTAGATTTTACTCCAGATCAGGGATGAGGTACATTGACAAGACAATATGGATAGTTTACACTGCTGTCCATGCTGCTGTACCTGTGCAAAACTGAAAATTCAGGCTCTAGATCTGTCAGCACCTTTCACCACCATTACATTTCATGGAAAATTAAACTTGGGGGGGGGGGGAAGAATCAGTAGATTTTTTTTTTAAATAATCTCTCAAAATGACTGGCTACACCAATACATTGTTTTGTCACTAGAAAGCCTTTGCTAATCTCACAAAGCATCTGCTATGAATATTCTTCACCTCCCCCATTCCTGTGGCTGCCAGAAGCAGCTTATAAATGCTTAGTTGAACACTCTCAGCCAAATTTTGCGTGCAGTTAAACTAGTGGAACTCAGGAATAACTCCACTGATGTTGTTAGAATTATTGCGGATTTACACAAATGTAAGTGAGCGCCAAATTAGGTCCAATTCTGCCCCAGGTTGCACCCCTACAGCCCAGATCAGTAGCAGAACTGTCACCGGTATCAATGGGAAGTGTGTGCCTGAGATGAGTCTGTCCATAGATTGCCAAATGAATTATTATAAACAGATCTGAATGACTATTTCTTTACAAAACAAACAAGTCAGCAGACTCCATTCTCCTGATGCCTTTATTCAGGAAATAAAATAAAGTTAATTATTATGAAACTACCCCCTCTTCCATACAAACACATAATTGCTTCCATCTTACTGATTATTACCCTTTCCTTAATTGACAGAGTGAGTGGGGGAAAAGGCATATCCATACAGGGGCCAGATCCTCCTTTTGTGTAAATTGACATAGCTCCATCAGAGTCAATAGAGCTGTGCTGATTTACACCAGATGAGGCTCTGGCTCAATACAATTTTTACTTCCTTTTAAAAACAAAACCCTTTGTGACTGTAACCCAGATTGCAACATAATCCAGCATTTTCAGTTTTATAAGTGAACTGTATGCCCTTTATGTAAATGAAAATGTTTTAAAGCCACATGATTTCACCTGCAGTCCCAGTCCTCAGAGCAACTTTTTATTGTACCAGTACCATAACAAATGCACAAACCATGAAAAAAGGAAAACATCACACACACAGAGATCTGCATGGGGTAATGAGAAACAGGAAGGCAATCGTTACCCAAAAATGGTAAGCTCTAACAGAAAATAAAAGGGACTGAGTCATTGAGAGAGATATTCTTTTCCTATCATTCAACAGACCAAGTTACATCTTCAAATTAGACAGCGTAAGTTAATAATGCCAAAGATACCAATAATTTGCACGTCACTGAATGGTTTCCCTTCCACATCTTAGTTATTTATGCATATAAATCATCACAGTTCACCTAAGATCAAAATGAATAATAATATATGTGTAGGCTTAAAAACAATATATTTTAAAATAAAACATTTGAAAATCAATTCTCCCTTTATTTGTCTCCTGAGAACTGAATTCAGGTATTTCACCTCCTATAGCTGATAACAGCGCTAATACCTAAAACAGAGTAAGTACTATTGGGTCTCAGAGCTGCCTTCACAGATAGGTGCTAGTCATGAGTTCAACTGGAAATAAGGAACCCTGAAGTTAGATGCCAGAAGCTATACAGGGATTTTGTTTCACTCTGCATAATAGACAGAGCCTGATGACTGAAGTCTCTAAATCAGTCATATTGAGGTCAGCTTCTCTAATTTGTCCTGAAGTTTTTCCCCGGTGTTGTCTATATACTACCCAGAATATCTAATTTTTAGTTTAAGGCTTTCATATTTCTGGACATAAGACTCAATCTTGCTGCCATTGAAGACAGTGGCAGAACTACCGCTGATTTAAATGGAAGCAGATTCAGTCCATAATGTACAGAAAGCCTGATAAAGCCTACACCCACCAAAGCAGTCCACTCTCAATATATTCTTAAAAAATAGATTTTTTTGGAGGGATCTAGCTTCTCTCTTGGCATATTGCTTATTAGGGGCAACTTTTCCAGCAGTCCTCATGCATGCCTTGCTCAAACAAAACTCTGACTGACTTTAGTGGTAGTCTTTTTGAGTAACATCTGAGTTCTCTGGCTAAGTTCTTAAAGTGATCTGGCTGTATATTCTGTTTATGTCCATCGGCAATCTTATCACACCACCACAGTTTTCAGTGCCCATGTGATGGTATTCACACTTCAGAATTCATTGCTTTTCCTTTTGAATAATAAGTCCATACCAAGAAAGATGCCAAAACTGAACCAGAGCTTCAGATATCCTCATTTCTGATCTCGCCCTGCACCTTGATATGAAGCTGCTGATGAAGATGACAAGAATCCAAAACATCAAGTGTTCTTCAGCATTCCTCAGTGCCCATGTTTCACTGCTGTACAATACAGTTGGTATAATCATGGTTCTCTAGATCCTCAGCTTCATAGCAAACTTGATGTCACAACATCCCCAGAGAGTCTGTGGAAGGGCCCAAAACATGGCAGCAGCTGCTGCTATACAAATGTCCACGTCTTACAAGCATCCTACAACTCTGCCCAAATATTTGACTTTTTCTATCTTCTTGATGTCCAGCCTGGACTGATTAATACTAAGCTGGTAGTAATCTGGAGCTGGAGGCTGTTTGTTGGTAATGGTTACGGGCTTTGTTTTATCCAGATTAATAACCAGACCAATGTGACCAGATTGGCCATCCTCTGCAGCAACTCACCAAACTGAGCCAATAAGACAATGTCATCAGCATAGTCGAGATCTCAAAGCAGAATTGTATTCAGCTCAGCACAACCAACAGCTGCCGCCTCTAGTTTACTCATCAACCAGTCGCTGCCAACATTGAATAATGATAGTGACAAAACACAGCTTTGCCAAACTCCTGCCATGCCATGTATCTCCCATTGACTCAAACACAGCTTTCGATTCCATTATAGAGCTCTTCTGTCATTTATGCTATATCAGGGATGCCAAGTCACCTCATCAGATCCCACGAAGTTGCTTAATACACTGAATCAACAGTCTAATGAAGTCTATAAACAGCTATGCATGAATTATTAAATTCAGCCATCTTCTCAAAAAGCTGTCTTAAGGTAAAGATCTGGTCCATAGGGGAATGACCAAGTCTAAAGCCACACTGAGTATACCAGTCTTTGCTACAAGACTTTCAATTGAATTGAATTGAAAATTGTTGATTTTTGACATTAACATGGAAGTGAAGGCTTTCCCTAGAACTAACTACAGTGTAATACCTCTACAGTTGCTGCATTTGGCCTTACCATCCATTTTGAATATAGGCAAAATAACAACCTACTTCCAGTTATCAGAAATTAGATTGGTGTGCCAGATCTGGATGAGCCTATGCAGACATTACTTGTGTCTTCCCAGACTTCATTTTATGGATTGCAATTCGGACATCATCTTGGTTTTGACTGAAGTTGAATTTCATCAATACAAATAATTAAAGATGATAATTGAAAATTACAGATTGATGGCAAAACAAAGGCCTTGTTAGAGCAGTAGTCACAAATATCTTCTCTGTCTATCACACTTGCAAATCCTTCACACCCACACCCTGCACAGAGTATTAATAAGTATTGTGGAATTCAAAAACAGCATTTCTGTTGAACTAACCCTAAAATTCCACAATCTATTCATCTCACACATAATTCAACAAGACAGAATTTAACATCTACAGTTTACATTCCCCCCTCCACACTCACTCACTGAAACCTCTTGAATGCTGCTTCTATCTGCCTGCAACCCTTATTTAAAACCCTAAATTGTCATCACCTAAGAAGGTGACTAAATATTTAAGAAACACAAATGGAGTAACAGTCTCATCCACTCTACAACCATTCAGATAGCAATCACAATGAAAAAGACTAGTAACTACAAATATGGAAATCCAAAAAGCAACCAATAGTTGAAGACAAAAACATAGATACTGAGCTTGGCCACTGTAGAAAGAATTGTATACTGTAACAGAAACACCCAAGAAAAATTCTCAGAGATATGGGATGCTTTTCTGGAAGTATCTGAATTATCCTATTAAATGCATGAGCACCCTTTACCTACCTCTCCTTTCTACTCATTTCCTTCTTTCCCCATAACAATCCCCCTCCTCTGAATTATGCTTATATTCTTTATCTTTTAAAATATTTTTTAACTAGCTGGATTTTTGTAAAAAAAATTGTTGTAAATTTTGTAATATAATTGATTTATATTTTAACCATTCATATTATATGTAATTAAATGTTTCAAGTTTAGCTAAGGTTAGGTAGATAATGTTTAATATATTATGAGAAGTTTATGTATACCTTGTTATGTTTGTTTTCTTGGTATATATATTTTTAAAATTTAATAAAAAGCAACATGTCACTAGACTTTCATCCCCAGCAGATAACTAAGGTGAGGGGGGAGCCTGAGACCTGCTAGGGAGTGGGAAGTCCCAACATGTGTGCACTTAAATGAATCATTAAATCAACTGAAGCTTCAATAGTGATCATCACAACTTGGCCCGGTCCCAAATTCTGGATAGACTCCAGTCAGTTGTGATTGGATCCAACCACACTTGTAAGCTCCATTGATCACTTGTTCCTATATCTAGTCCTCCGAAGTATAGTTCCGGGTGCAGACCCCATGTTAGACAGTGGCAGTGGGACCACATGGTTTGTCTGCCTAGAGTCTGGACCAGTGCCTCAACCCTGTTGAGTCCCTCCAGTTGCCTACACTTGTTCACCCAGTATACACCTGGCTGCTTTCTACTAACATACGACCAATACAACATGGCAGTAAGGCAAGGAACATAGGGTTAGCAAAGGAATCTTTGATACACACACACTTTACTCTTAAAAAGCACAAGAGGGATACAGATCTATGGAAAACAAACTCCTGAATCAATTGCTCTTAGTGCAATCATCCCCTTTTTTGAGTTCCTGGGTTTAGTCAGCATCCTTAGGGAAAGCAAAGTCCATCCTGCCTCCACTTTCTCTAGGAAGGGCCATGACACCCCTGCTGGGCAGATCAGGACACTGCAAGCCAAATACACCAGGAGCAGAGAGGCGGGGCCAGGACAGGAAGGACAAGTAGAAAAGGCCGGCTTAGCAGCTCAGTCAAAGGAAAGCTGCTGATAGAGAAGGACATGCCTTCCCTGAGGCTGTGGTCTGGGCCTGACCCAGGCCCGGTGGCTGTGCAGAACATGCCCTCCACTGACCAGAGCCTTAAGGGCCTGCCAGGGCTACTAGGCCCTAGTGACTGGGAAGGGCTACTGGAGGCTGCTGAGTGGGAGGGTCCCCCAAAGGCCAGCCCCAACCTAGAGAAGCTGCTTGGGCCCTGTGTGCTGGAGGATGCACCGGGACCCTGTGAGCTGGAGGAGCTGCCATCCGCTGACAGCCCCGAGGAGTTCTTGGACCTGCTGCCAGCCGCCAGTGAGGGACTAGTGGGACTCCCTTTAGCTATCTGTCCCAGTGACTTGGAGGAAGACCCCTGGCTCCAGGTACCCGGTTGGGGTGAGAGGAAGTAGCCCAGGGGCAGCCGACTACAGTTTGGCTGAGCTTGTGGTCACACCAGTGTCAGTGTGTTGCGACCGGAGCCCCGCTGACCCAATGGCAGAGCCCCTTGCTACTGGTAAGGCCCTGGGTTGGGACGCAGTGGAGTCAGGTGGTCCTGCATCCCCCTTCCCTAGCCACCCCAGGAGTGCTTGTCTCCTCTGAACCTGCTGCCATCGAGGATACTGAGCATTGTCAGCCCCGACTGCTTGAGGGCCAGGTGCTACAGACTACTTGGCAGCTCCGCCCCTCCTGGGGGCTAAAGACTCACATAACCTGCTTTCTCTTTGGAGCAAGGCGCTGTGGCCTTCCTTGGAGCCTGGGCCCGAGGAAGGGCTGTGACGCCCCCGCTGGGCTGAGCCACCAGCCTACAAACTGGGTTAAAAAAAATTAAGTAAATTCATGGAGGATAGGTCCATCCAGGGCTATTAGCCGAGATGGTCAGGGACGCAACCCCATTCTTCAGGTATCTATAAACCTCTGACTGCCAGAAGCTGGGCCTGACAACAAAGAACAGATCACTCGATAATTGCCCCATTTTGTTCATTCCCCATGAAGCATCTGGCAGTGGCCACTGTTGCAAGACAAAATACTGGGGTAGACTGACATTGGTCTGAACTGTATGGCCATTCTTATGTTCTTATTACTATTTTTCTCTCAAGAGCTCTGAAGGGCATCTGCCATTACAAGACATGCTCGATAACATTCTCACTCATTCACTCACATAAATACAGTCTATACCCCCAAAAGACTGTGATCTTCCCCCCATCCCCTGAAACCATTTCTCTCTACTTGTTATAACATATGGCAATATAGTTTACATTGCTGAAATCTTTTGATGTGCTTTATTCATTAAGTAAAGCTGGATAAGATAGGCCAAAACATAATTAAGTCAGGTTTCTGATTTACATTTAACTACATTATTATTATTTTATTATTGTTTTATTATTATTGGAATTGACTTTCCTAATGACACAAATTGTGGCACTAGGAAACTGTAACGAACTGGAAGGTGTAAATAAACCACACGCTTAATGGGCAGTATTAATGTCAAAAAGAATTACAACTAATATAGAAATCAACTCTAAAGTTAGGCATCTGTTGAATGGGGCTTTAAGAAATAAGGTGAATTTCACGTTGTGCAGAAGGCCAGCACAATGCTATACACCACTTAACTTCTACTTAAACCCTCAAAATAGGGAGTAAGTGGAATTTAAGTGGTGCTTATCCTCTGAACAGGGATGGAGTTCATCTATTATGGTAAAGAGAAATAGCAAATTTCAGAAAAAATGATAAACTTAATACTTTTGAGGATATGCTTATGTCATTTTTTAATAATATGGCCATTACATTCACATTTTCAGCCTTCTCAACAGCTGAACTTTCAAAATGTTCTGCTAACCAAAATCCTTCTCACTACAGGGCTTCATCCACCCATAGGGACAGGGAAAGCAGTAAGTTGAATCATTTGTGCCTGAGAAGCAGCTTTAAATTCTAGCTGAAATCAGCACATAACCCAGCTATCCTTGTCTTGTCCCCTTCCTAGCTAGCCCTGTGAGTATTTTGTGGTTAACCTTAAACTTAATTTTGTTAAGCAAATGCTATACTTTGGTGCTGTTTCTAGATAACATAAAAGTATTTTATCTTCCTGTGTGAGCTATTATAGCTTATATTAATGAGACATAAGTTTCTTAAACTTAGTGTCCAACTTAATAAAAAGATTCTGGTTATTCACTTTATGAAAGTCCTTGTACTGTTCACATGCTGCTTCCTCTTACTGGCAACCTGACAGATGAATTTAGTTTACTGGGATGCACAAGAGTGGAATGTTCTGTCTCTTCCTTACAACTGGCATTAATATTTCTTAAACATATCTTTTATGTTCCTCCCACCACATATCTTGATGATAACAGAAGGGGAAAATAACATTGCCCCTTTGTCCTGAGCAGTTAGCCAGTATTCAGGGCCTTGTTGGATTGTTTCTGTTAGGAGGAAAAATTGATGATATCGGTTATATATATTTTTGGTGTAATCTTGTTTGTTTACAAAGAATGTACACAAATTTCTGTTTCCCTGAACACAGTAGAAAAAAATAGCAGCAGGCAGTTTACTTGTTCACAATTTCCAAGTCTGCCCCTCCAATCAGTTCTGTATCCAAGGAACTGTGTGTCTCCCTTGCCTCTCAGGGCCACGCTCACCACTGCCTCTCTTTTATGTGTGCCTGTGAGAAGCACCAACTGCAAACAATCAATCTCCTAGCCCTTGCATTTGCAACCAGTCCCTGGGAAAACCCTCTTAATATCCCTAGGATAGTCTTTGCTCAGGCCTTGGCATGTGGCCCAGCACCTTGGGCAGTAGCCTCTTATTGTTTCCAGCTATCACTGCATGAAGCGTTATTATTTTCATTGGTCTTTCCATTGAGCCTGAAGTCAGGCTGATTCGCAAACCCATTGCCTTTAACCATGACTGTGATTGTCTATAAATCAAAGATTATTTTGATTAACAGATTCCAACACTTTGTCTCCTTGTTTCTTTTCATTACTCTACCAGTTCTCATTACTTTCACATTTAAGGTAAGTTTGGGAGCAAATTGGTATAAAACAAGCTATAAGAATGTCTCTGCTTATGAGGGATCAGGAAAAGCACACATAGTTGAATTATACCTTATTCATGGAAATAAAAATCTAACAGATGATGTATTTCTAAACATGAACAATTTAAAGATTTTTAGAATAGAGCAGGGAAGAAAACTGACTTAATTTAACTAAGAAATTTAAAAAACAAAACAAAAAAACATGCCAGCTACTCATGGTCCAGAAGGGGGTGCTTTAGGAGCCAGGGATCACAAAAGCATAGGGACACTCTGTCACATCTCCTTTTCCCTGGATACAGTCCTTGAGCCAAGATCCAGGGGTGGTGTCATGTAGGAGCTGCTCTGGTAGCTTTAAATCCTCAGAGATACCCAGTGAATTGGCAGATCCCCTAAGAATTTCCACTTAAGTGTCTTTGGAGTTGCTTTGGCAGTCGGAGCAGGGATGAGGATCTGGCTGAAAACATTTCATCTGTTTTTGAGTTGTACAAACATAGCTAGACCTCAAGGTGTAATTCTGTGCAATGATGATGTTCAGGTGGTATTGTGTTTAACAGCAACTAAAGGATACATGGAAACATCTCCCATTGTATATTAGTTGCTCTCCTTAAATGCCATATTATGGTTTGCAGGTCTTGAAAATTGGAGTTGGACACTTTGGGATGAGACCATACCCCTGGTCTACATCCAAGTTTTAGGTGGAGAAAATAAATGGAATAGTTTTAACATTACATTTGAGTGAATAGGAGTAGCGTGTGCCCCTACTCAGGGCCAGCCCTTGACCAAATGGCACCCTTCTGCTCCATTTGTTAAACTTTTGAATACCTTATTTTTTATTGCATTTGTAGCCCATTTCACAACCTTGATGCACGATTTGCATGCATGATTTATCCCTGTCATATTAGATGATAAATTTACATATTAGGATCTGTTAATCTTTATTCATGCCATAGATAAGCAAATACAATTTGTTTCCTCTAAGCTTATAGAAACATCTTAATTTTAAGAATAACTGAAATGTACTAACATAAAGAAATTGAACTGTGCACCAACATTGGGTGGACCAGCATTAAATAGTGTAACAATAAGTGACAGCCTTAGAATGTTAATCCTAGTACATTATTTCCTTATATACCCACAAGGGCGTGGCTGACAACATTCTAGGAGGTTTGAGGAAAATGTAGTTCTCAGAAAGTCTGGAAGGTTCCACAAGATTCTTCAAAGATCCAGAACATTCTTGGAGGTTAGTGGAAAAGTAATCCATGTACAGAATACCTGAAACATTTTACTTCAAACATTCTATTTTCCCTGGGTTTCCCTGGTTACCTGGGTTGCCTGCCCCTAAATCCAGCCCGGCCCCAGCTGGATTTTATACCAAATGTTTATTTCATCCTTCTGCTCACTGTACTATTGTTTTGTCTAAAAGCTAAAACACATTAATGAGCATTTCTTCTCACACAGGCTGTCTGCAATAGCTTTGGAATGTGTATGTTAAAGAGAAAATACTTATGACTTGAAAGGGGGGTTCCTGCTTTATTACTGACTTGCACTGTCTAAAGGGAATTAATAGTATTACACCTCACACTAAAGAAAATACTGAATAAGTCAGCTGATATCACTGGATAACTGGTGTTGCCGGCACAGTAGAAAGAATGTATGTTACACCATATATCCTAGAGGCTTCAAAAACAGACCTTTTTGTGACACAAGCACACAATAATACTACTAGTTAGACACAGAATTCAGGATTCTAGCCCAGGCAAATCACTCCATCAAACAAAAGAAATCAATTCTCAATTAATACTAAGGGCTGATCTACACAGAAAACTTGCATTGGTTTAACGTAATTGTTTTTTTAATTGATTTAGTTATGCAAAAACCCGGTGTGGACACACATCAGTTTACAACTGACATTGATTTAGCTTAATTCATAACTAAATTGAGGCAAGGCAGTTGTAAACTGATTTAAGTGTGACCACTCAAGGGTTTGCACTAATATAACTAAACTGATTTTTTTAAAACCAATTTTAGTTAAACTGGTGCAAGTTCTGTGTGTAGATAAGGCCTAACAATAGGAATAAAGAGGGGTGGATAGGATATATAAAGAAAAAGAGGACAAGGAGGTGCCCTTTCCCCATCCCCTCACAAAATGAATAAGCATGATAAATGAATGAGACTGCATCTTTTCCTAAATACTTAAACTGATCAATTAAGGCTATGTCTACACTGCAGCCTATGTAGGCATTTTATGTCGCTCAGGGGTTTGTATAAACCACCCTCCCTAAGCAACAAAAGTTACAAAGACATAAGTGTTTGCGTGTACAGCTCTGTCAGCAGGCGAGTTTTTACCACCAACATAGATTCTGCTGTTTGTGAAGGTGTTTTTTTTTGTGCTGATGGGAGAGCTCTTTCCCCTCAGCATAGTATCTTCACCAGACATGCTGCTCAGCTATGCTGCTGTTTAGACATGGTCTTGGTAGATAAAGGCAACCCAGGGAGACAGACTGGTGGACCATCTCTGGAAAAGAGTTCCATAGCCAAGGACCTTCAAACAAATCTTGATTGAACTTGGGAACTGAGGCCAAGTCTACATTATAGACCTATGTCAGTATAACTGCGTCAATCGGGATGTGAAAAATCCACAGTCCTGAGTGACACAGTTCTACCAACATAACCCCCCATGTAGACTGCGCTATGTCAGTGGGAAACCTGCGACATAGTTACCACCTTTCAGGGAGGTGGATTAACTATGTCGATGGGAGAATCAGTGGCATTGTGAGGGAGTGAGGGTGGAAGGGGACCAGGCCCCCAGGCACTGGCCTGCGGGGGGGCATCAGGTCAGCCTTCATAACGAGCAGGGGGAAAGGGGTATGGGCCTCTCCAGCGACCCAGCCTCCTATGCATCGTGAAGGACTGGTCTGGTACCTCCTCCCCTCCCTCCCCCGCCACAGGCCGGGCTGCAGGGCTGGAGCAGCGGGTAAGTGTGGGGTGCCAGGCTGGCCCTTCACAACCGGCAGGGGGCGCAGGAGGCTGAGGGGTAGCTGCTCCCACTCCTGCACCCCCCCATGCATTGTCAAGGGCCAGCCTGGTGCTCCCCTAGGCTGGTGGATGAGGCCAATCCCGTCCGAGCTGACCCTAAGCTATGGGGCTGAAGCGGAAAAGGCGGGCATCACATGGTGGGTAAGTGTGGGGGGGGGCAGAGCTAAGCCTGTATTTGTGCCCCCACAGGCCTCACGCCCCCCATAGGCCCACTGGTACAGACCCCCGCGTACCCTCACTGGGGCGCTGGGACTCCTCCTGCCCTGTGTGGGGGGTGAATGAGGTGGGACGGGTGTGCAAATTCAGGCTTGGTCCCTGGGCACCAGAAACCCACGGTACGCTGCTGGGGAGAATTTCTTCCATCAGCATAGTAGCATCTTCATTAGAGTTGCACCGCTGTAGCACTGTACATAAAGAAAAGGCCTCAAGGCCGAGATATACAAAGAAACTTAAGCACCTAAATCCCATATTTAGGTGCTACTGCAATCCACAAAACCCCTGCTCAGTCACTGCCTCCCTCAGTAGGCACCTAATTTCACTTGGTTCATAGTCTTTTGCTGTAAAATTCCCTAAGCACCTATGTTTCTGCCTCAGGACATATTCGCAACACCTCACTCAGTGCAAGGGAAGGTATTTTACTCCCAAGTACTTTCTGGTTCCAAAAAAGAACCAAGGGTGAAGACCTGAGAGTATTTTTTAAGGTTCTGGCTGTGGTTGCCACCCATCTTTGTCAAAAGCTTATAATAGTTTTTCCATAGTTCAACAATTGGCTGATCAAGTGCTGATCTAAAATTAGGTTCTTTCTGCCATACAGACAGCCTTATCCCTGTTCCTCAGGCTAGGTCTCCAACTCAATATCAAGAAGTCCATGTTGACCCCTGTACAAAGAATAAAATTCATAGGGGCATCCCTCGATGCAGTAACAGCCTGAGCCTACCTCCTCATGGAAAGATTCACGATTCTATCAAACCTTATCACAAAGATTCAAATAAGCCTGCAGACTTTGGCAAGTAATGGTCTCAAATTCTGGGACATATGGTGGCTTGTACCTTCATAACAGTCATGCAAGGTTATGCCTTTGGTGCGACCGGGGTGGCTCAGAACAGTTTATTTGCTGAACAAACTGAGTCTAGACAGGCTGATATCAGTCCCTTGTCAAGTAAGAGACTCCCCAAATTGGTAGACAATGTCTGTGCAGGCGTTCCCTTTATCCAGCCATCTCCAATGATCATCATTACAACAGATGCAGATGGGCTACCCAAGAAACTCATTTGCATATCAACCTTTCGGAGTTGAGGGCAATCAGGAATGCCTGTCTTAATTTTCTCTAATTACTCAGAGGCAAATCTATCAAAATCATGACAGACAATGTAGTTTGCATGCTTTACATCAATCAATGGGTGGGAGCAAGATCCGCTTCTCTTTGTGCTGAAGCAATAAAGCTATGGAACCAATCACATCATCATTGTGGCAATATACCTTTCTGGAATACAAAACACAACTGCTGATGCTCTCAGCAGATGCTTCTCCCAAGATTACAGATGGGAGTTTGACTCTTGGACTCTCAATCACATATTTATGACCGTGGGGTTTCCAGAGGTGGAACTTCTCACCACCATCATAAACAAAAAGTGCAGTTTTATTCAAGAGGAGGATTGGGCCTTCACTCATTGGGAGATGCCCTCCTCATTCCATGGATAGGAGGACTTCTGTATGTGTATCCCCCAATGCCTTTAATACTAGAGGTGGTGAACATGATCAAACAAGACAAAGCCAAGGTCATACTGATAGTTCCAATATGGCCAGGGAAGGCCTGGTATCTTTACCTGATTCGCTTGGCCATTTGTCAGCTAATCAGCCTTCTGTCCACACCTCATCTCCTCTCTCAAGATGCTGGGCGGACTCTTCATCCTAATCTGGGAATTCTTTGCATCCAGGCTTGGCTTCTCAATGGTTCGTGGAAATAGAGACTTCTTGTTTTGCAGAGGTACAGCCGGTGTTGTTGAACAGTGGAAAGAATCCACACAAAATACTAACCTTCAAAAGTGGTAGAGATTAAACCACTGGAGTGACCATCATTCATCCAGACATTCTTCCCTCTCAGATACTCTGGGCTACCACCTGGAATTGAAAAAGACGGGATTATCCACGACTTCTGTCAGAGCCCACTTGGTGGCTATAATGGCCCTTCAATCCTAGGGTTTCTCAGTGTTCAATCTTCTCACGACAGTGAGGTTTATCAGGCGTTGAGGATCCTCTTTCCTTCAAATTAAAGAACCATCTCCCGTTTGGGATCTGAACTTAGTACTTAAGTATTTTATGAGACCTCCCTTTGAGTCAATGACTACCTATCCCCTCCTTAACCTATCCTTGAAGATAGCCTTTTTTGTGATCATCACCTCTGCCCAAAGGGCGGGGAAAAAGGAGCTTTCATGGCAGACCCCCTCCCCCGCATTTATAGATTTTTTTTTTCCCCCCAAGGACAAGGTTTTATTACATCCACATCCTAAATTCTTATCTAAGGTGTCATCTGACTTTCACATCAATCAAGTCATCCCTTACCCAGTTTTTTTTCCTGAAATTACATCAATACGGAAAGGATGCTGCTTTACACACCTTGGACGTTAGGGGGGTGTCAGCCCTTTTATCTGGACAGAACAAAGTCAGTTAGGAAGCCATCCCAACTGTTTGTATCAATTGCTGATGAATCCAGAGTGGAGTGGGTCTCCACTCAGAGATTCTGCAGATGGATTTTATGGTTGAACTTTATCTTGTTATGAATCTGCCAATACACAACCTCCCATTAGGGTGTTAGCTCATTCCACAAGATCTCTCTCTACCTCTATGGCACTACCCAAACATGTTCTTATTGTGTAAATTTGCAAGGGTGCAACTTGGACTTCCATCCATAGCTTTTCCGAACATTATGTGGTGGTCCAGCCTTCCAGATCAGATGCTGCCCTTGGGACTACAGTCTGGTCTTCAGTCTTGAACTCAGCTTTGAAGCTTCTCCCTCCAGGGGGTACTACTCTGTAGTCACTTGAAGTACTGCACCCATAGGGACACTACTTGAAGAAGAAAGAGGTTACTCACCTTGTGCAGTAACTGGAGTTATTCAAGATGTGTGTTCCTGTGGGTGCTCCACTACTTGCCCTCTTTCCCCTCTGCTTTGGATTTTCCTCTGTGGGACTTTGCAGTGGAGAAGGAAATGAGAGTGGTTTGCCCATGCACCCTACATAGCCTCGATGGAGGGCACATGTGTAGGCCAAACAGGTATTGCTACTGAAAATCTGACTGAAGGCTCACAGGGCGCATGTGCACCTGACAGATTTGAGTGAGGCACATACAGAAATAGATCAACCCAAGGCGATTTACACATACCTATCTTTGTAGTATAGAACAGGCCTAACTCTCCAATCTCTCCTTGTGCATTATATAGGGAGTCTAGGCACCTAACCCAGACTTTGTGGATTCCAGTGATTTTCAATGTGCCTGAAAGTTAGGTGTTGTAACAACTAAGCCCTCTTGGGTATGTGACCTAAGGGCCTAACTGTGAGGGGCTTTGTATATTATATACTAAGAGCTTGATTTTTATTCTTTGCCATATGGACAGCAGTGTAGATTGCAGCGTTGGGGATTGTAAGGGCAGCTGCATTCTTCAATTGTTGCAGCCTCTGGATCAATTTCAAAAGAAAATCTGATAGGAGACCATTACAGTAAACTAACCTGGGTCTGATAAAGGAATAAGAGCGCCTAGTGACGTCTGCATTCCAGAGAAACAAACAAATTTCCTGGTTAAGTGGAAGGTAGGAATAATCAATTTTGACCATTGTTTCAATATAAGCCTTCATGCCAAGAAAGCAGTCAATGATGACCCCAAAGTCCACGCCTGTCTCACCAAAGGTAGCCATACTCCATGAAAAATAGATCCACATAAAGTGCTAGTTGGCTCCTCAAAATACTTCCTCATACCCATGATCATCACTTCAATTTTGACTGGGTTGAGTTTTATCTTTTGTCTAAAGAAAAATGTCCATAATAGGACAATTGATAAGGAGATAGAAATGTGGATTGTAGTTTATTTTACATATATGGGAAAAGAAAGACTGAGACTGTGATATTTGCTGCTAATAGTCCACACTGCTTTATTTTTCATGACCCAAACATAGACACACCTAATTTCCTGTTAGGTGTCTGTGTAGTCTAGGCTAGTATTTCTCAATGACCGGTCTGTGGACCAGCACTGGACCCTGAGATCTCCCTGACAGTTTAGGAAGGCAGAATGCTGGTCCCTGGTATCAAAAATGTTGAGAAACACTGGTCTAGTCCAACAGTTATTTCCTGTATTTATTTGAACTACCACTAGAGGGCATTCAAAACACTAAGTCCCAAATTTTCAAAAGTGGCCTTTAGTGTTTGGGTGCCCAACTTAAGAGATCGAGGGCATGATTTTAAGAGGCGCTGAACAGCATTAACTCCAGGTGGAATAAATAGGAGCTGCAGATGGTTTGGCACCTCTAAAAATCAGCCTGAAAGTCAACAGTTTCAAAAGTGATGATTTGGGGGTTCCACGTGTTTTGATGCCCAATTTGAGACTTCTAAAGGGGCCTGGTTTTCAGAGGATGGATTTTCTGCACTTTCTGAAAATCAGATATCTCCACTTTCAGATGTCTCCACTTGAATACCCAAAAATTGAGCCATCCAAAATCTGTAGTCACTTCTGAAAACATTGGCCTAAGTTTTAAAGTTGGACATCCAAAAAAATAGTGGTCACTCTTCAAAATGTGGCCTTGTTTGCCCATATTACTACATGACACATTTTTAACAAACTCAATAGGCTACATGCTGTTAAATTTAGACTATTAAAAAGCACCTGTAGCACACTTCAGCCAAGTAATCAAAGCACTTTATAAAGGAATGGTATTAACCCCATTTTACAGGTATGGAAATTGGGACACAGAAAGGGCCAGATTTTCATGGTTGTTGAACACCGATATCTCCTGTTGATTTCAACAGGGCAGAAGATTCTATAACAAGAATGTCTTTTGTGACTTACCCAGAGATGCACAGTGAGCCAGGACTCCTGATTCCCAGTACTGAGCCCCCCTCCACCCTACACATATTGTTCTGTCTGGAAGGAGTTGTACCCCATAGAAAAAGGATGTAGAGCCTGCCTTCAGAACTCAGAAATACACAGAAACTCAGGCACATACACAAAGCCACGGCCATTTGTATGGAGGCCCTGAACTTCCATACTGCTCCTAGCAACTCCCCCTAATTCCTTAGCAGTGCCATTAGGGACTCCAGCTGATCCTGGCTTGAAAAGGTATAAGAACCTCAGGCTGTAATATCTTCCCTGGGGGAATCTCCGTGTGTCTGGATGAGAGCCCCATTCAGTTTCTACCCGTTTCCCACACCCAGAATCCAAATCACATGGAGATAGCTTTGTGGAGTCCAAAAAAGGTGTGAGAGGGATATAGTGGTCATGAAGGTGTTGGGACATCCTTTCAGTGCAGCAATAGAGAGATCTGTGCATGGAAGATTCCATCAGTGCACAGAGCAGGCCCCACAAGAGAACCTCAACTGTTAAAAAGCCACCTGGTCTTGCCTGTGGGACTGTAATCAAATCAAACCAGATTAAGGACCCAAGCTGAATTCTTGCTCTTTCTTGAATGATTCCAAGCTGTTTAATAGTTATCATGATTCATGACACAAAACATATCATTCTCAAGGTATTTTCTTTCCTATTCTCACAGTCTCTCCTGTAGCAATATCAAGGTAGACAGAAGGTCAAACTTTCATTTAATATATGCCTGAAATAATTACACATACCTAACGTGACAAGATAAATTCACTGCATGGAAGTAAAATTTCTCTGCCATTATTTATCTGCAAGTAGCTTGAAGAAATTATCATTTTGTTTGCTTTCATAAAATTTAAAATCTAAGCAAAATAAGACTATATAGACTTAAAGAAAAAAAAAGCTTCCCAAGTCTTGGTTTCAAAAATCAATTAAAATCTTAGCCTGTTTCTGGAACTCACTGAGAATTTGACCATTTCTTCAAGACCAAGCTTTTCCAAGCCCCCACCCTGTTTTTCATACAAGATCATTGTCCTTCTGCCAGAAAATCCTATAATACAATATGAATAAAAACTTTCTGTACAAAATGTATTTTATTTCAATTTATGTTTGAGAGTTGTTACACATTTGTATTAGTTCAGGCATATGTATAATAAACATGCAATATGTGAACAAGCATAACAGTAAAACTAAGGTTTGTAACTTTCCTGTTGCTGAATTTTCAGTTTCATAAATGTAAGGCAAGAAATTAAAAATCAAGATAGTACACATTCTATATCTTGTAAAAAAACCCACCACACCCACACCACCCCCGCAAGCACTGCTGTGACATATTTACCTTAATTTCTTCACAGATAAATAATCTGCTCACCCACTCACCAACATACAAAAAAAACAGTCAACTAATCAAGCTGGTTCTCCTACATGATGGGAAACTTTACTTATTTAAAACTGAATTGGCTACTCTTACAGGAGTCTGGCAGGCATATTCTGGTATTTTGAGTTTATCAAACACTGTCATTTCCACTGTTGATCAAATCTTATAGACCTTACTCAGACAAAATTCTCATTGGGCTAAATACAAGGGTTCTTACTCAATTTTTACTCAGGCAAACTCCCATTAACTTGAGTGGGAGTTTGCCTAAGTAAAAAATGAAGGGGCACTTTTGCAACCTGATCTCCTACTGAATACTACTTTTTCATACTAGTAGTTGTTAAAGTTACTTTTTTAGATTATGAGGCCATCAATCTGCGTTTGGTTGCCACATGAATGGCATTGGTTATGCCAAAGCACAAAACAGGGAGGGACTGTGTGAAGGTTGCCATTCTTCCTCCTCAGAATTTCTGAAAAACCTCAGTCAGCATGGCTGTAAGTGGCTGATGTGCTTCTTCACCAACGAGCATGCCCTTGGCCAAATGCCCAAGGTATGACAACAGACAAAAGTCACTGCTGTTCTGAAGCAGGGGAATGTAGACAGCAATCCTAAAAACTAATGGCCAATATCAGTACTATGTGTAATGGACATCTCTTGGAAAGGATACTACCACAGAGACTTATACCCATGTTTGAGGACTATGTCCCTAAAAAGCAATCTGAGTTTAAATTGGATGAAGCACCTGTTGTCAGGTAATTGCACTGACAACCTACATTGAAGCTGGCTATCAGTGTGGACTTAAAACAGCAGCAGTCTTTGTGGACCTGTCCTCGGCATACAACACGGTTTTGCAAGACAGCTTGCTTCTGAAAGTGTTAAAAATAGTGAATTGCAGAATAACATCGCACCCACTGACATGCTGATCAACCACAAGTTTTGTGCACGTGTAATGGAACAGACCAACAGACCTCATCTACTGAACAACAGGTTCCCACAGGGATCTGTCTTGGCACTATCATTCTCCACTATTTATATCAGTAATATTCCATCAATCCAGTTATGGAAATTTGGATTTGTGGATGATCTCATGCTCAACATCTTAGTGAGCACTTTCACTCAAGTGGAATGCATCCTCACGGAAGATCTGAAAGAAAGACAGCTGTTTCTGCGTTCCACCTGAGCAGCCAACATGCAAAAAAAGCACCTGAATGTCACCTTCTGTGATACCAAACTCAGGCATGAGGATTTCCCGAAATGTCTTGGAGTGGTTCTGGATCATAGTCTCACATACCGCTAACATCTGACAAAGACTGCAGCCAAAATAAAAGTTAGGAACAATATTAACCAGAGACTCGCTTTGGGGAGCAGATGCTTATACCTTGTGGATAGCCATCTTGGCCCTTGTCTTCTCAGCAGCTGAAAATTGCACACCAGAATGAGCAGGTACCATATGTATGAAACTTATCAATGTGCATTTGAACACTGCTATGAGAATTGACACAGAAGTGCTGAAGTCAACACTGACAGTCTGGCTTCCCATCCATGTGCATATCTTACCACTGAAGAGAAGCAGCAATAATATGAGAACATGACACTAAGCAAAAGAATAAATGGACACAAATCAAACATAAAAAATGGTAACATCCATAAACCAGTTGGAGAACACTTCACTCTCCCAGGACACTCTGTAGCTGGCTTGAAAGTTGCCAGACTTCTACAAAAAACCTTCAAAAACAGACTTCAGAGAGAAACTGCAGAGCTGGAACTCATCTGCAGATTTGACTTAGTCAAACTGGGTCTGAATAGGGACTTGGAATGGTTATCTCATTAGAAGGAGTAATTGTCTCTGTTCACACAGTCTCAATTTCTAATCAATGATTGTGAATAGGCCTCAGATATTCTAACTGAATGGGCTTTGCTAATACCTACCCTCCCCATTGTTGTTCCTTGTCCTTGGATGTACATATATACCCCCTATCTGATTTCTGTCTTAAAGAAAAAAAAACACAAGATCAGAGTTTTGTATCACCTTTTGACTTATTTGTACTTAAATAGAATTATATAAACTAAAAACTTTAAAATGTACAAACTATGTAATATGCAGATTATCAGTAGTTATGGTAATGTACTGCATTTATCAAAACAATAATATTAATAAAATTTTAACATAGCATGTACTTCTGCAGAATTTTATTTTTTATCTTTGATCACTATTGATTCTAGTTATTACTTAGGAATATTACAAATATAGGGCTGAGTTATATAAACATAGCTTCACTGGGACTATTCACATCAGCGAAGTTACTCATGTGCACAGTGTTTCCAGGATCAAGCTCAAAAAAGCAGTTACACTACATACTAAGTATCACTGTATAATAGCAAGAAGTCCATAATATGTGAACAGATTTATGTAATCTAATCTCAAATCATAAAAAAGAATTGTAAACAGAAAAGAAGTAGTGCAAGGACTATTATTGGGACATGTACATTGAATTAATGCAACATATAATTCATTCTTGAAATTATTGGTTCTATTTATCAACAAGGAGGAGATTTTTCCAATGTATTTAATTCACTGAAGACCCAAGTACCATTTTGATAAATGCCAGGTTTGCATTATAAGCTTTTAGGTTCTTGATTTTAAGTTTGAATACACATAAAATAAGCAAACTCATACAAATCCAGGTTTCAAACTGCCTGATGCAAGGCAGAATATAAAAATAAAAAAGTAAAGTACCATCAATCTAGTAGACAGTGTGGGGTACAGCACAAGATAGTAAATTCATCCATCATTTTCACTCCAAATACCCTTCATCACTGAAGGAAATAAGTTTGGTGAAATGCAATGAAAGTAATAAGTGTCACTACTCTGTACCCTATGACTGTAATTGAGTAAGAAGACTCAGGCTGGGTCTACACTGACAGTGGCAAATTTGCCGCCATCAGATCAATTGCTCTGGATTGACTGAGCGGTCTGTGTAGACCTGCTCAGTCGATCCAGCAAGCGATGCAGGAAAATCACCCTGGTAAGTGGCGTAGCGCTGCGTCGATGCAGCACAGTGTGGACGCCGTGTGGAGACGCCGCGAAGTCGACAGGAGATACACAAGTGATTTATGTCATGTGCATATCTCCGTTGACTACCGCCGAATCACAAAGATAAGTGTAGACCGGGCCTCAGTACCAACCCTTCTAGAGTTTTAACCTGGTTACAGAGATACTATTAGGAAATGACTAGTGATTACAAAACACCTTTTTGCCATGTTGTAATTAGGTCAAAGGCCAACCATACTTGGTTATAGCTTTAGTCTTGTAAATGTAAGGAGAGTTCTTCCCCATTAGTATAGGATATCAGTTTAAATAGCCTAAAAACCCTTAGTTACAGAAAAAAAAATGTGATTAAAAGAAACCACAAAGGCATGTATCTTTTTATTTTCAGAGTTGGTTGGGAAGTAAGCACAAAATACCCATTAACATCAGCGGGAGGTGTCTGCCTAAATCATGTTAAATTCTGACAATATAAGGAGCAATGATAGAATAACTCTTTCTGTGCCCCTTATTAAAGAAATCTCAGTAGTGCCAGGAGGGCCTTTTTAGGATTGAGTCCTTGTTGTGCTAGGTGCTATACAAACTCAACAGTAGACAAAGTAACTGCTGGGCTTGGACACAAATACTGTCCTCTAGGTAATTCTATTAAAAGGCAAAAAGTAAAGAATTTGTCCCCATTCACAGCTGTTGGCTACCTAGGGAACTAGTACTGATTTAAGCAAAAGGATAAAATTTTAAGTAAAGATGAAAATGTGCTAGACACAGAACTTGATTCTAGAGCTGCTATATGTGACTGCTATAGAAGTCTCTTAGTGTTAAAATTATACCATGATAAATTCAGAAACACGAAGTCCAAGTGATCAGAGAGCCCTTCAAGGATCATACTAACACACAACTGAGCTAAACAGAAACAGAATTAAACGTTTATGAAGATCACCTGTGTATCTTTTCCTTTCGTCACCTGAAGAATGTTGTTATTATACTATAACAAAAATGTGCATAGTCCTTTACAGTCTAGTGATAATCCACCTCCCTGAGAGGTGGGAGCTAAGGGCTAGTCTATACTTAAAACTTACAGTGGCACAGCTGTATTGGTGCAGCTGGGTGGCAGTGTAAGAGCGTTTGTGTAGCCGTGTTATGTCAACGGGAGAGAGCTCTCCCGCCGACATAATAAAACCATCTAAACGAGCCGTGGTTGCTATGTTGGCGGGAGACCATCTGCTGCCGACAGTGCTCTCCACTCAAGTGTTTATGCCAGCAAAATTTATGTTGCTCAGGGTGCTTTTTCACACCCCTGAGGGACAAAAATTTTGCCAGTGTGAGCACTAGTGTAGACAAGGCCTAAGTCAATGGAAGAATTCTTCTGTCAACCTAGTGCTGTGTACACCAAGGCTATGTGGGTATAGCTACATCTCTCAGGGATGTAGATTTTTCACACCCCTGAGAGATGTAGTTATATGTGTACACCAGCCTGAGAACACTCAAGTTCCTGCACTTGGCTAGGCTAGCTCAAAGAAAAGCACGCTGGAGTTACACAGAAAGTAATTTGATTAGTAGCACAGAGTGATTGGATTAGAGGTTGATGAGTTGTAATTTGAGCTGTTGCATTCTTATTGCATTACTAGTTCAAGCACCAGGATCACTTTAACCCACCTGTCTCCCCCTCAGGGGCTAGCTAGTTTGCATTTAAAAAAGCATCATTTATCCTAGCCAGAGGAATTCTGTGTGTGGTTATGAATGAGTTGGGGTAACACTCCAGCTAACTGTGCAGTAAAAACACACCCTGAGTTAGCAGTCCATTGATATAAATGGGGAAGTTCACACTTCTCCAAACTATTGTTTCAGGCTTTCTGCAGGCAGACATTATTCATCAGCTACACTTATATACCATTTTAAAATTTATACTGTTTTAAAATTTATCTCCTCAGTCACAATGGACAGATTTACCTTTAAAAAATGTTATAACCTGAGAATCTAGGGCTTCATCCAAAGCCTATTGAAATAATTGGAAAAACTCCAATTGACATCAGTGGGCTTTGGATCAAGCCCCCGGAGAACAAGATGGTAGCCTAAAAAAAAAAGACCGGGTGGTCACCAATGGCAAATCAAATCCTAACGAAGAAGAACTGAAGGAGGCAAGATGGCAGAGCTGAAACAGATGGGTAAAAAACTTACTTTTTTCAGAGTTTCAGTCTTAGGGTTTGTCTACATATTAAAGTTGTTCTAGAATAGGATTTGTTGTGAATTTAAAGCAGAATAGCTATTCCAGAATAACTCTATGTGAGATAAGCCAGTAAGGGGTTGCATGGAAAAAAGCAGGAAGATGGTTCTGGGAGAAGGAAACAAAGGGACAGTAAATTGCAGATTTGACGGAATAGAGGGCAAGTGAAAAGAGACAAAAGCAGGGGAGTTAGTGGGACTCAGAGCAGTACTGTGGAAGACTTAGAAGGAAAATGAACTTTCCCTGAGTCTGGGTCCACAAAGTCCCTAGGAAATTGTTTTGCTTTTGTAAAACACTGTAATCATAAACCTAATATGCAGTATTTTATAAGATCTGTTATGTTCTTACTACAAGTATTTTTATTTATAAAATGGTATGAATGAAAACTGTGATCTGATTGGCTAATGAGGATTCTTGTACATATCAGCTGATGAATTATATTTCAAAAAGAAACCACAGTGCTACATCACTCCACACTTTTCTATTTTCTCTCAAAAATATTTTTTCAATTAAGTATTCAAAAGTATAAATTATTATAACAACTTTTAAATACTGTGTAGCAAATACAAAAAATGCTCTAGTGAAAGTAAAAACAATTTCTCAGATGTCAGAATTCATGAATTTCAACTTAAATGCTCAACCGTCTCTGGCAGTAGCCATTAGCTTGTATATGTGTCGTAAGGATTCAGTCCTCTCCTGTTGACTTGGTTGGGAACAGAATCAAGCCCTAAAAATTTGGCTTCTTAAGATCAGAAATGGTTTCAGAATTCAAAGCTAAATATACCATCCAACTGCTTCACAGTATCCTGAGCAAGTGCAAACTGTACCTCTGATACCACAACCCTACTACTCAACCCTCATAGGGAAACATCTGAGGGAATAAATGGGAGGGGGGAACAAGAGGAGGAAAAGGTGAGAAGAAGAGAGAGAGAGGGCAAATGAGAGAAGACTAGGGAGAAAGGAAATCTGCTTTTGATGTCACAGTTCTATCAACTCATGAATTTTTCATGGATGCCAACTAGTTCTAAAATAATGCAGTGCTAACAACCCTAACCATATAAAAATCACGATATTGGCTCTAGAATCATGAAATTTTAATAAGTAATGAATTTGGGGCTTATTTTATTTCCTTTCCATTTTTTGAGCCTTTGGAATGCACATCAAGCTTTTGTCTGCAACCTTCAGAGGTAGAAACTTTTTCTTTAATTAAAGCTGAGATTCACATCTAATCATGTCTCCAGGACTTAGAGCTTTAAGAAAAATGTGAAATACTGCAAACTTTGCCATGAAATCACAAGAATTGGCAATGCTGAATGCCATTACTACAGTATTTATAGTTCAAACACTATGGTTTTGATGCAAAACTGACACAAACTTGATTTCAGATGAGCTTGTTAAATACATTCATTTGCAATCACATTGCTGTCCTTCACTAGAAATTAATTTAAAATGGAGAGTGGAAGCCACTGGCAAATGAGGAAAATAAAAGGATAGGGTTTATTTAGGGTGGACTTGTGAGAAATCCTATTCATAGCTCAAGGTAAACATTTCGTAAGCTGACTAAATGCAGAGAATAAAAACATATCCACCTTAAAATATCAATGGCCAAAACCAGATTTCCCACCAAGCAGAATAATTCAAACTCTATGATTCTATATCATGGAAACTTTCATTTAGGCTTTGATCCTGCAAATTACACTAGTACAGATCACTGCACCCTCATGAAGTGTCAGTGAAGTCCATGCAATTCTGATAAGAGCAGGGGACTGTACAAGTGCACCTCTTTTCAGGAACAGGTCTTTAGATTGTAAACTATTTAGGCACCAATCCTTCAAATACTTATATGCACGTGAATAATCTCACTGAGTTAATAAAGTTATTCATGTGTTTTGCAGGACTGGCACCTTAGATTTTAAGATCCTCAGGGTATGGCATCTAGCACACCTGAGTGTTAATAATGAATATATTTTAAATACATTTATTGAAATCAAAATCAATTTAACAACAGGGTTGCTTTGGTAGGCTAATGCCTGCCTGTCCTTAGACCAGCAGTGCCGAATGTAGCAGGTCATGCTTTGTGGCCCAAACACCCCTAAACTGTGCATGGGAGTTATATTCTTCAGAATAATTTTAACCACATTATATGTCCCTGTCCCACCTGAACTCACATGCAAAAATATCATTTTGGTCTTGAATAATGGAAGAGAGACATTTCTCCATAATTGTACTATCCAAAACTAAAGCCTTTGAGATTGCAATTTGTATGTAAGACTATAAAGTACTGATATTTCTAGCCCTGATGTATACTTTGGCCAGTGGATTTTTCCAAGGTTAAGAAGTCAGTGAGGTTTTGTGTGTGTGTGTTTATGCAGAGAGAATTTTCAAAGCAACAGTAATTTCTGAAGAGAGAAGAAAATGTGAAACAGTATTTGAAAGGTCTTTATTCTCGTCTTTGAACACGAACTCCTGTTAGCAGCCGCTTTCTCTAGTGTCCAAGTGGACTGTCATTTAAAGCCAACCTGCTTGGGCACCACACTTGATAGGATCCAGGTCCTTGCCCCATAAAGGTCACCCCCTCTCACTCTATAGATCTTTAGGCTGATAATTCAAAAATGGAGGATGAGTCCTCTCAGCCATTAATTAATAATGTAGCTCTCTGTCTTCCTGTGTGACACACGCTAGAAGGCACTGGGCGGCCAATAAAGATGTAGGGTAGAGAAGTGAAAAGCTCCTCCCAGCCGCTCTTCCTCATTGAGCTGAAGAAGTAGATCAAAAACTTCCAGGAGCTGAGGGGGAAGATTGGACAGTAGAGCAAGAGGAGGAAAAGAAGCGAGGAGGCGAGGACCTCTTTACACCCCACCAAGGCAGAAGGGGGTCGGGACGCTATAAAATAGCAGGTAGGCAGACGGAGAGACCTCATACACCGCCCAGAGCGGCGGACAAGGAAGTCCCCATTACACACCAGCCGGGAATGATTGAGGCGGGTGACCCCATTATACCCCACCCGGCCGAGATAGGCGGAGGGAGTGCGTGTGGGGGTGTCCCATTGGACACTAGCCCGGCAGGAAGCGAAGGAGGAAGAGAGAAAGTGATCACCGCTCCCCCCCGGGTGTTTGCTGGGCAGAGAGGAGGCGGCGGCCAAGGGGGAGTGGAAGTTGGTGTCCGGCCCGGCGTGTGCAGGTCAGAGGCGGGGGAAGGGGCTGACCCTGCGGGCGGGGAACCGGAGGAGACAAAGCGCGATCGCAGCAGCCGGGGTATCCCCGAGCCCAGCGCGCACGTTGTGTGACTCCGTCCGGGAGGGGGGGCCGCCTCCGCCTGCTGCTCAGCGTCATGGCCCCATTGTGAGGCAGGAGGAGGCGGGGGAGGAAGGAAGGATCCGCAGCTCCCTCCTCACACAGTCCCAGGCAGGCAGCGGCGTGTCAGGCACACAAAAGGCTGCCGCCGGATCCCCGTGCCGCCGCGACCCGAGCTCCTTCCCCGGCTCCCGCGGGGGGAGGGACACGCCGGGCCCCGCTCCCTCCTCCCCGGGCCGCCGCTGGCTGGCTGGCTCGCGCTCACTCTGGTTTTCCCTCCAATTTGAAGCGGGCCGGGGTAGGAAGGAAGGAGCGCGCGGAGCGGGGCGATGCCGCTGCTGCACCGAAAGCCCTTCGTGAGGGAGGAGCCGCCCGCCGACCTGCGGCCCGACGAGCGCGTCTTCTACTGCAGGGTCACCAACGAGATCTTCAGGGACTACGAGTAAGAGCCTCCCCGCCCCGCGTGGGTCCGCGGCCCCTGCCCCCTCCCCGCGCGGGCCGGGGCAGTTTAACCCCCCAACGGCTGACATCTGGGGTGGGAGGGGATTCCCCTCTCGGCGCCCCGGGGACCCTCCGCTGGGAGCGCTGTGGGCGGCGAGCCCTACTTTTCCCCGGCGGGGGGCGGGGTGCCCCGTCCCCGCGGAGACCGGGGGAACCCTCAGCCCCGGGCCCGGGGTCTCGTCTGGGGGGGGGAAGAGGCCCCTGGCTCGCCCCCCCGAGCTCCCTGGGCCGGCGGGGACGCGGCGGGGCGAGCTGCGCCGCCTACTGCCGCCGTGTCGCTGTCCCTGTGCCTCGGGCCCGGCTCCTCAGGGGCGGCGGGGAAGGAGGGAAGTGAAAGTTGAGCGGGCGGCAGTAAGTGCCTGGCCCGGCCCCCCGCTGCTTCAGGGGAGCCGGAGCCGCGTGTCGGCGGCTACTGCTAGGCCTCGGTGTGTGCCCCAGCCCCGCCCACAGCCCCTGGAGCAGGGGCACAACGGTCACCGGGCGGGCGGCAAGGAACCGCCGCGCGCCCAGCTCGGCCGAGCCGCTCGCCTGCCGGGCCGCGCTTTAAATATCGCCGCGGGCGAGCGGCGGCCCCCGCGCGCGGGGCGAGCAGCCTGACGTGCCAGCCTCCCACTATTGTTGTCGTCGGTGCGGTGCCGAACGGAAGGGAGCCGCGTGTGGAGCCGCCTCAGCCCCGGCCCCCCCGGACACTGCCCCCCCTTGTCGGCCTCCCCGCGCTTCCGCTGCGCCCCCGCGGGCAGCCCCTGGAGCTTCGTCGCCGGCGCCACCCTCGCCAGCTCCAGGACACTGCCGGGCTGGGACTCGGGAGTTGCTGGGTGACCGTTTGAACTCGCTCCCAGCCTTGAACCTGCCGTGCCACCGCGCTTGGCGTTGCTCGGACACCTAAGCAATAGTAGAGGGGTTCTTTCATCACACCGCTTTGCAGCCGTGAGACTCGTCCTTTGCGATGGAGGAGGAGGACTGCTAGGGCAGAGGACGTTGCACTTGTCCTTGAGGGCATTAATATCAGGGCTATTATGGGAGCATCTTTAATCCCAAAACACTTTGCAGGCTGTCTGCTCACAGCATCCTCCTAATGTCTTCTGTGGCTCCCTGAATAGGTAACTGAACTTCTCCATGTCAGAGGGACACCAACTTAATGCAGTCAAAAGACCCCCAAACAAATCCACCACAAGTTTCACTTGCCCCACAGGTTCCCCCTCCAATATTTATAGTTTTACAGTCACATTTTTCTATCTTTTAAAATGTTTCTCTCATGTTTTTCTATAAAAGACTAATAGAAATCATGAAACAAAGAGTAAACAAGGTATATTAAAAAGTAGATAAAGTTATTTTTCTCTATTCTCTTTTACTTACACTGATTATAATTATTTTGTAACATTAATCGTTAAAAAGTCTTAAGAATGATTCGGTTTTTTTTTAAAGCTGACCCTTTTAACTTTACAATCTGATCCAGCATTCTTTTAAAAATATGAATGTTAATTAACCACCTCCATCCACCCACAAAATGTTCCCAAAAATCAAATCTTGTCTTCTTATGTTTTTTTTAAATAAATGCAGCCTAGCAAGATTAAATCTGAAATACTTTCATTTGCAGCATATGAAATTAGAGCACACCTAAGTCTTCTCATGCTAGGACTTGTTTTTGCTACTCAAATAGACTTCACCTAATAAAACCTTAAGAGGAGTTGGATTAAGTAATTTTGAAAGGGTAATGTCTGGCTGTTTTCTGAGCAAAGTAGTGGAAGAGAGAATTTAAAACAAAATCTCTAAAGAAAGTTTATTAAGTGTAGTTCAGAAGTGTTTGCATTAAGGATTCAAGGATGTAATGGCCAGGAACCTAAGGACTGAAATCTTTCTACAGAACATAAGACTTCACATAGTTCCATTATTTTGAAAATGTGTTTTATAATTAGAGTTGTTGTTATCACAGCATTACAGCTGTCTCTCATTGACATCCCATATGAAAATTAAGTGTGTGTGTCCAGTTTAGAAAGACACTTAGGCCATGTCTACACTACACAAGTAAGTTGACCAATGTTAGGTCAACTTACAGTCACTGCAGTAATTACTGCTATTTTTCATGTCCACACTACCTTCCTTCCTTCTCTCCGTGGAGTGCATCCTCACCAGGAGTGTTTTCACTGATTTAAGAGGGGCAGTGGAGGAGGGCGGCTGAGAGCTCAGGCTCCTGCCTGGGAGCCTTCTGGGCTTTCAGCTCTGTGCACTCCTCATGTTACTGCATCAGCGTAAGTCTTATGCCTCTCGTCGAGGTAGATTTATCAGGTTAGCATAGTGGGTGAGTTACAGCAGTGGGAAGAACACTGTAGCGGTACGCTTACAGTTAGGTCAATGCTGCTGCCTTACGTTGACATAATATTGTAGTGTAGATGTGCCCTTAGTGAAATGAAGCTTTAGAACCTCTTTCCAGGTGCATGGAAGAGATGTGATGATTAAAAAACTAAGAATGTCACTCGTTCTTTGGAAAGGGCCAAATTCCATTTTTAAATCTGATTCGTAGGCTGGACGATAAATTTAGGATTACACACTACACTCTGTTCTCAATTAATCTCCCCTCAGATTTGATGACAGTTTGCACAAAGATCAAGGGTTAAATAAGGCCTTTGTGTATTAACTAAAATTTCAGTTACTGTATGTTGCATTAGATATCACTCCATGGGAAAATGTTATCTCATTTTCAGGACCACTGCTATTTCTGCAGTCACCCTGTATCTGCTTCTCTTCCCCTTCCTTTGTCTTTGGTGGTGTTTAGGCTGGAGGAAAAAGTGGTACGTTTTTGTTTTGTTTTGTTTTCTAAATCAAGTTAGCCAATATGATTTAAAACATCACTTAGCAACTTGTATAGTCATAGCTTAACATCTTTAAATTTGTGTTAGCTGGTTGTGGTGTACCCTAACTGAAAGCCTAGGATCGCCATCTAGCATATTTTTAAAGGTGACAAGTCCTGGCTCCACTAGTTGCAAAATGGTGTTTAAAATTGCATTAGCTAACACATTTGGAAAATTCACCTTTTTTAAAGTTCAGATTCTGCAGAATCTGAATTGGCCACATAAATACATCAAATAGGCTTGAACCAGCATGTTGAGTGTTTGACACTTCAGTTTACATTACATGCTTAAGACTTGGTATTACTGCAAGTTTGCACAAACAACAAACTTGGAAATCATCTGGCTGCAAACTTACTTTTATAATGACTATTAGCAACAATAGTAATAGAGACGTATTTCTTACATTTTTGTATCATCCCTTTATTAATGGGGAGCCATAATGATACGACCCCGTGCATGTAGAACTCAGCAGGACTAACATTTTTAAAAGATTTTTTTCAGTGATCTAGAATTTATTTTCCAATAGGATGAAATAATACTTCCTAATTCTGTAATCTATGAGTGAAGGGTTGTGCAGTGAAATGGCAAAATTTTCAGATGGCTATTATTTAGGGTTAGCAAGACTAGAGAGGACTGGAAATCTTGAGTGACACCTATCAAAGGTAGGCAATTAAATGGTGGGATGGCAGACTAATTCAGTATTGACAATTGCAAGATATTGGACATTGGAAGGAATAATTTAAATTATTCACACACCTTACTAGGTTCTAAATTAACTGTAACAAGTCAGGAAAAAGATCTGAGTATCACTGTGGATAGCTCAATGAAAACCACTTCTCAATTTGTAGTGGCTCTGAAAAAACAAACATGTTAGGATGCATGAGAAATGGAATGGAAATATTATAAAGCCATTTAAAAACCAGTGGTACTATCTGATAGAATGTGGGGTTCAAAGCTGTGCAATGTGTCTTCCATATGAAGAGAGACTGAAAAGATTGAGAATGTACAGATTAGTACAGAGAGGAGAAATAAAGGGGACATGAGAGATATACAAAATAATAAATGGCATAAAAGTAGTTGGGGCACTTCTGTTTGCTCTGTTTCATAATACAAGAGCAATGGGACACTCGGAGAAATTGATCAAAGGAAACACTGATCAAAAGGAAACACTGGCTGCACAGTCAGCCAGGGGAACTCATTGCCACCAGATATTATTGATGTCAGTAGTTTAGCAGGATTCCAAAAACAATTGTACAAATAAATGGATAATGAGAGCATACATAGTTACATTAGGGTGTTGGTTTTTTATTTTTTAAAGAGAAACCTATAATTTTGGAATATATTCTTCAGGGAATTGCTAATCTCTGACTAAGGACGTTGGGAAGAAACTTCATCTATGAGCAGATCATTCCATAACTGCTCACTTTGGGGTGTTTTGCACACTGCTTTGAAGCATCTGGTACTGACCCCTTTTGGAGATAGAATACTAACTTTCAAGGATGCTGGTGTGAATGGCATTTCCTATATTCTAAAATATCTTAACATCATGCCTACATTGCATATTTGATGCCAATAGGGATCCATATTTAAAAAAATATATAGACGACTGACTTGAGAAAACGTTTTCTTTTCCAAATTCAGGATAATCATTGTTTTCTACTCTTTACATTTAGCAAATGGCAGAATGAGGTATTGTTTTGCAATATTTGATTCTAATATTTTTAATTCAGTTTTAAGTAAACTTTCTTTCCTTAATGTTTTAAACTTTATTAAAAAAAAGTAATTTACTTGAAATAAACTTATTCTTAGATACACTCAACAATAAAATATATATTTAGTAGGTCTTCAGGTAAGTGGGAATATTTGAATATGTTCAGCTTAATAAGAACCATACACACTGTTTTGGCTGTTGTAGAAGGCTGCAGAAACTCCTAAATCAGGCTTCTGCGACTTTTCACAAAGATTCTCAGTGCAGAAACAATGCAATTTCTTTCTTTTTTTTTAAAATTGAATCTGGCTCATAATAAATCCTTTTTACTTATTTAGTAACAGGATTGGACTACTATTCAAGGATTTTGCCCAGGATTTTGTGAGTGGGTTTATTCTTGCATAAAAAGTTAACTGTTTATATTGCTAATACTTTGTATATTTATAAAAATATAAATACAAAATGATATTCAAATTCATAGTTTAACAAATACCTCCAGCAAAAGCAACTCCAACTTAGTCCCTGTCCTGCAACTTAATTTGCTACTCTGGACTCCTGCACCTGGATGGAACCCATGGCAATCAAATGGGGTTTTACGTAGCCTGAAGGGACCATGCTAGTGGGCCTCAGCTGCCATTCCATTTGAACCTCATCCCAATATGTTCAGGTGCAGAGATCTTGGAACAGTCAGTGATCTTAAAATGACATATATGTTATAGCTTTTCAACATAAAAGGATCTGATAAGGACACAATTGGAGTCTTATCTCTAAATATATTCGCTTTTGTGAATTTAAATTCACCATGAAGTATGCTCAAGCCTTTTATTTTTCTATTTCTTTTAAGAAGTGAACTATAATATAGAGTATTGTAACTACCACTATTTAGCTGTATTGGTAGCTTCTCTTTATATAACTGTGATACAAAGGTGCCACCATGCAGCAGGCATGCAGGAATATTAAAAATCTATTGACATGATGTTGGATTTTCGTTCTCTCTCAGACCAAATTTCAATGAAATCATTAATACGTTGCAATAACATGTTAATTACCTGTGACATAAATTATCTGTCTGATTTGCTGTATGTAGTCACTAGCGAAGGTTAAGGATGCTGCCAAATTTAAATGTAATCAATTTTTTTAAAAGAGAGAGATGAAAGGTAGTTTCAGGGACTTCACCTATTCTTGTGCCCTTGTGACTATTTTGATGGTTTTATAAACAAATTTTTTTACTTTTTACAAGTAAAGATTACCATGAATGAAACAGATTTGAGGAAACCATTTTTTCAGTCACTGTACTACAACACTGTGTATCCTGTTTCACTGTAGTTAGTTTACTCTTTTCTTTGTGTGTTGTCATACAGTGACTGAAAAAAAATTTTCCTCAAATTTTTAACAAGGAAAAAAATTTGAGAGATGTGTGATTTTTTTTTAAGTTGATGATGTTTATTTAAATAGCATGTCTGCCCCTACAACTCCCTCAGAAAAAAGGCAGCAGACCTGAAAGGGACAAAGTCAATTTGATTTTTATGTTTCAAGTGTGGAGGACTACCAGAGATATGGCCAAACTGCAATTCTCCTGTAGAGTCTCAGCTTTCATTTACACAATGTTAGTATCTAGCCCTTATGGTTGCAGTGGAAACCTTGAAAAGATGAAGTAAATGTAACCAATGTATAGATGTGTGCCTGAGTTTGTAAAGAGCCTGAAATAATAGCTCTGAGGTGTGAGCTTCCCCATTCACTTCATTGGGTGCTAACTCAGATGACAATGATAATACTTTAAATATCAACCTTGTTAACTATTTCACTTATCATCAAAGCATGCAAAAAAAAACCCAACCCCAAAGCCCTATCGCATTATGAAGATGTATACAAATGTATTCCAAAGTATGGGGTGGACCCCCTGGGGATAGGGCATGACAGATTAGTTGGAATGACAGGGAAGATGTTACATTTGTCATGTGTCTTAATTTATACAACACATGGTAGGGTTTCTGAGCAGGCGGCAGTGATTGGTTTTATTATGCTAAAGTGGTCCTCAGCTTTTAAATGTTTAGGAAACACCGCATTAAGGAATAAGTATAAAAAATTAATTACTCTCAAACTCTTAGTTGAGCCACAATATGTGATGT
The DNA here is from genome assembly GCA_007922155.1 of Mesoclemmys tuberculata. NCBI lineage: Eukaryota > Metazoa > Chordata > Testudines > Chelidae > Mesoclemmys > Mesoclemmys tuberculata. The sequence goes on along the minus strand of ML675613.1, from coordinate 66,357,517 downwards.
ATTTTAACATAACTATAATCTGTGGAATGGCTTTGATTCTACATTTACTTTTTAAAAAATCAACTAGTCCAGCTAGAAATTAATTTAACAAACCACTGTTTTTGTAAGGTTCATCAAAAATATGATGATGAGCTCACCCTGCAACAGCTGTTGAATAATGCTGTAGATATTATGTAGATGTACTAACCAGGAAGTAAACAAGAACGACCTTGGTAATTTCAGAATTAATTGGAACACGGGAAGAAAAATCAATAATCACCAAATTGAAAAGGAGGATGCAGAAAAAATATTGTGATGCTCTTCGAAGAGCAATGCAAACAGTGAAGGAACAAAAACTATTTAAAAGAAGTGCTTGGCATTATTTTTTAACTTCTCCATTGGTAGGCGAGAACACTCAAAAGCACTCAAGTGTTTTGACTGCTGAAAAGCAAACTAGAATTTAAATTAATGGAAACAATTGTAAGAAAGAAAATTGCATGACTATTTTATATTTGTATAAATTTAGGTGCTGATCTTACAAGCATATATATGGGGTGGTGGTGTTAAATTTACACCCATAAGTAGTCTCATTGAACTCAGTGGGACTACTACTATGTATAAAATTACTTGTGTATGAGTTCTTATTTGCAGAGCCTAAGCCATTGATGCTGCCCAGTTAAAATCAGTGGGAGTTTTGCTGTACGTAGACTGTAGTGAGAGCAAATTTTGGCCCTACATTATTAGATTTATCATGCACTGAAAAATTGGGATTAGCAGAAGTGGCAAAATGACTCAAAGTATTCCATTATGAAGTGAGAGACAATAACATATTCTAGGTATATTGTGATGATTGTAATTTAATTCTGGGGATACTACAATCTACAACTTGAACAAAAGCAGAGCAGTGTTTGAATTTTAGTTTGTAATGAGTATTTTTTACTTAGTTGGCCAAAAACATGTAACACCATATTAATTGTGACTAAACTGTAGGTGTCAGCTAGAGTTCTATTCACTCTTCTTTTTTTTCCTCTTCTTCATTATAGTGACTTTTTTGAACGCACCATTCTGTGTAACAGCCTTGTATGGAGCTGTGCTGTCACAGGTAAACCTGGACTCACATATCAGGAAGCACTGGAATCAGAAAAGAAAGCCAGACTTAATCTACAGAGTTTTCCAGAAGCACTCATCGTTCCAGTACTGTATTTGGCCACCCTTACCCATCGCTCACGACTTCATGAAATCTCTGATGAAATCTTTGCTTATGTCAAGGATCGATATTTTGTTGGAGAAACAGTGGAAGTAGTTAGGAATAATGGTGCAAGGTAAACACATTTTAAATGTATCATTCATGAAATATGTGTTATGGTCGATCTATTTTTTATTATTATTCATTCATTTATTTTTACAAAATTTGGGTTTAGGAATTCTTAAACTAACTGTTTGTAGGACGAGTACAATGTCTCTTGGTAGCCATGGGATTAGTGCTGTTTATTGTATTACCAGTGGCTAGAGTTGGATTCCTGGGCTCAATTTCTCATTCCTTGGCTTGGCAGGTGCTGTGATTGCTGGAGGCAGCACATCCAGTCACATGGCATTTTTTCCAGAGCAGGCCTATTGATCATGAAGTAGCACTGATGTATTCTGAAGGAAATCCCATCCAGCCCTCTGTCAAGAAAAGCCACTGCAATACAGAGAGTGGGCTGGAGTTTGGATGGTTTGACATTCATTAAGGTCCAAAAAAGGCTGGGTGTGATCAAAGGCTACTTGAATGAAACACAGGAACACTTTTGCAAATTATGACTTTTGAGTGCAAAAATAGTGATATAAACATTGGCGACAAACTGTATTAGTTGACATACTGAGTAACAGATGTACAATTTTTTGGAGTCAGATGTAATTATCAATTAGGGAACATTATGAATGACTGCTAAACATGTCTTCAAAGACTTCTTTGAAAAGGTGTGTGGGGTGAGGTAGCACTGAAGTCACCAAATGGTATTTTTGTACCCCCCAAAATGGCAAAATTTTAGTAAGAGAAATAAATAATTTAAACTGGGTTGTTCAAGTTTTGAAATAGACTAAAAAGACTTCCATCCCAAGACCATTAGTTTGATACAGGTACATACTCAGAAAAGTGAGGAATGGTAAGAAAGGGATATAATATTTGGTCATTCCGGGATGCCAATTTTTCTATAGGATTTTAAAAACTGTTTCTTCTCACACTGTATATACAAATTTGTTGTGTGTTGCCAACATTGTTTCTTTTTGGTACTATTTTAGTCTAAGTTACAGAAGCTTTTAGTTAAGGAAATGAATGGTGAGGCCAGAATTTTAAACATACTTTTCTCAGTTGTGATCACTATAATATTTGAATCCATTAGTTTATAGTTAGGCTATAAGTGTATTAGTTGGGTTGAATTTTCCTTTACATTGTTTCTCTGAGACCAGGAAATGTTCTTAATTTTAAGTCATGGAGTTCTTCGTGTGCTGGTCCCTATGTGGATTCTAAACTTGGGTGTGCATGCGTGTTGTGCACCGGAGCCAGAACTGTTCGTAGCAGTGTTTGTTGACCCACGTGCATGTGGTGCATTGGCCACATGGCACGTCTGACATCTTACGAAGCTGTGCGGGTTGACGCCCCTCCAGTTCCCTCTTACTGCTCTGCAGGGAGAGTCGGAACCCTTTTCCTCTCTCTGTATTGGTAGCCTTTTTAGTATTAATGTATATAGTTTTTACACAGTAAAATGTAGTTTTTTAGTTAGAAGTTAACAATTATTAAGTTAGGAATTTAGTAGCAGTTGTCTGTTTACCCTGTGCGGGTTGTCCCACTTGCTTAGTGGGACTGTGTCTTGGTAAGATGGCTTTAAAAGCTGTGCATCTATGCTCCTTCTCCATGAATAACAAACACCAACATTGTCTCTTTTTTGGGGGTGAAGTGCACATCGTCACCTGCTCCATCTGCTCCATCTGTTGCTCTTTCCCACCACAGACTTATGCTGCGCACACCTGGCTGTCTATCTCCGCTGACACCCATGGTTGAGCTTTACTGTATGCCAATTCACCACTGTGTCCTGGATCACCAGGAACCATACGCCCTCCATCACCAGCGGATGAGCCGCTCCTGTTAAGCCACTGTCCTGAGCTGCTCCTCTTTACACTGTTGGAACAGCGAGCGAGCATGTCTCTGCAGAGCTGCTCTGCGCTGGCTCCAGCCGTTCTAACATCACCACTATTTCCGGACCAACCTTCCAACTCAGAGTGGTCTTCGGAGCAGGAACCCGCCTTTTTACTGGCATGCTCCTACAGTCCAGAACAGCAACACCTGCCCTATGCACCCACGTATGGACCTCCCACTGATGCCATAACCATCGTGGTACACTGGCTCCCGTGGATCCGTATGCTTGGACCTACTGGCACCATTGGGACCTGTACCGTGGCCATAGGGCACAGACACCGCCTCATCTACACCCTTTGCTGGTCTATACAACTCCTCCCTAGGTTTATGAGGAAACCTGAGATGCTGCATCCAATGGAGCTACCAATCCCCATGGGAGCATCTTCCTCTCCGGATGAGGCACTTACCCTGCCTTATCTTTCTCCCCTGGATAACCATGATCAATACCAAGACCTGCTCCGGCGCATGGCAAGGGACCTTAACCTACCTGTGTATGACATAAAGGATCCCCAGGACAAATTCCTGGACATCTTGCAGCTGGCGTGACCCTCGCGCACCACTCTTCCCATACACAGTGCGCTTCTTCAGACAGCTTGAGCAGTCTGGCATGCCCCTGCATTATGTGTGCCTACACCTGAAGAAGCGGAACACAGATACTTTGTCTCTGGAAAAGGTATGAACTTTCTGTTTACCCATCCACCACCCAATTCATTAGTGGTCCAGGCATCAACAGAGCATGCTATACTGTAGCACTTCAAGTCTTTGCCTCTGCATTGAGCGGCCAAGAAACTTGACCTGATTGGCTGTAAGGTCTATACTTCAGCGGGCCTGCAATTCCACATAGCCAGTTACCGGGCTATGCTGGCGAAATACAACTTCCGAACATATACTGAACTGGCCTCTCTCCTGGAAGATAAACAGGCTGAGTTCAATCTTTGGTCGAGGAAGGCAATTTAGTGGCCAAAATCACCCTCCAGGCCGTGGTAGATTCTGTGGACACAGCATCCTGCTCCTTGGCCTCGGGAGTGGTCCTGTGCAGAGACTCACAGTTACAAATGTTGGGGTTCCCAAAGGAAGTCCAGACCACGCTTGAGGATCTCCCCTTTGATAACCAAAACTTTTTAGTGATAAAATTAATGAGTCTACACTCACTTAAGGACTGTTGTGCCACTCTGTGGTCCTTGGACCTTAACATGCCAGCCCCAGCTTGCCTCCAGTCCTGGTCCTCTTTCTACCCCCAGTATCCTGCCCCCCCGCCTACCAACATTACCTTCCAGGCCAGCAGGATCAACTTTGTCTTCGTCAACTCTTGCAAGAGCTTCCATATCTTGCTGCCACTACCTCATCCGCTTAATCTTCTTTCCCACAATGCCCATCCAAACACCCATTTTGATTCCTCCCTCGAGACTCGTGAACCCCCCTCACCTTCTCATGTAGTCCCTTAGGTCATCTTTGGGGGCCATCTTGCTCAATTTGCCTTCAGCTGGATCAAGATTACCACCAATCTCTGGGTATTGGACATCATGCACTGAGGGTACTTCATAAAGTTTCTTACTTTTTCCTATTGTCACCCCTCTCACCCTGTGAGGGAATGGGAAGCCATCACAACACAACCTCTGAAAGGAAGCAAACACACTCCTCCAAAAGGGTGCAATAGAATGCGTTCCTCATCAATATCATGGCTGTGATTTTTACTCCCCCTATTTCCTCATACCAAAGAAAGGTGGCAGCCTTCACCCCATTTTAGATCTTCAGGCTCTAAAGTGATTCATCCACAAGTTCCGATTCTGCATGGTAACCCTTCCCAGATTCTCCTCTGCCTTCCCCATGGAGCGTGGTTTGCGGCTCTAGATATGAAAGATGCCTACTTTCATGTGGACATACACCCTGCCCATTGCAAATTCCTTTGATTCATGGTAGGCCACTCACACACTATCAGTTCCAAGTTCTTCCATTCAGAATAGTCATCACTCCACACATCTTCATGAAAGTCTTTGTGGTAGTGGCAGTCTATATGAGATGTCTCGGCCACTCATTGTTCCCGTATCTGGATGACAGGCTCCTAGTTGCGTCATCCTGGGAATGTTTCCTGACTATCATCCACACCCTATGAAACCTCCTCGCGAGCTTGAGGATCTGCATCAACGAAGACAAGTTGATCCTCATACCTAACCTGTGAACTCACTATCACAGGAGCTCAGCTAAACTCCCTTGCAGCACGGGCCTTTCTGCCAGTGGACCACTTCGCAGCTTCATTGCAAAACTCTGTCCCTGTCCACATCTCTAACAGTGCCTCTCCCTCCTAGGCCATATGACAGCCTGCACGTCTGTCACCACGCATGCAAGCCTGCAAATGCAATGTCTCCAACTGTGTCTGTGTATTGTCTACAACCCGCAAGTGTACCATCTCCACCCCTTGATCTTCTTCCCACGCCTGGTGGTGGGATCTAGCCATGCTCATGGCTGACAATCTCTTTAACTCTCCCACGCCCAGTACCACCCTCACTATGGATGCTTCACTTGTAGGCTGGGGTACTCAGCTGGAAGGCTACACTGCTTAAGGAATATGGTCCTCCAGACAGGCCAGGATGCACATCAACACCCTGGAATTACAAGTAGTCCACCTTACTTTTCAGGCATTCCTATCCTTCCTCTGATTCTGTCATGTGCAACTGCTCTCGGACAACATGATGGCTATCATTTATATAAACAAACAGGGCAGAACCCAGTCCCCAGCCCTTTGCGCAGAAACCGTTCATCTGTGGAGTTGCTGCCTTAGGTATGACATAAGGCTCCACATGATCCATCTTCCGGGCACCAACAATACCCTCCCAGAAGCTTTCATTTGTTCCTTCCATAACAACCATGAGTGGGAGCTCCATGACCCTGCTCTCTCTGATCCATCTTCTGCAAGTGGGGCATGCCATGCTGGGACCTCTTTGAGATGCCTGCCAACTGCAAGCTCCCCCTTTTCTGCTCCAGAGGAGCTCTTGAATGAGGCTCTCAGGGATGCGCTTCTCGTCTCTTGGTCACCTGACCTCCGGTACACTTTCCCACCCATATCACTCCTTCCACATATCCTATGCAAAATACGATGAGACTGTAGTCCTCATCCTCATTGCTCCCTTCTGACCTCACCAGTATTGGTTCATCGACCTCCTTCATCTCTTGGTTTACCCACTGATCCACCTTTCCCCCTGTCCCAAGTCTCCTCACGCAACTATGTGGCAGGCTCTGGCACCCCAACCCGGAACTGCTTCACCTCACAGCTTGGTATTTGGATGGGACTCACAAGTAGACAACACATGCTCAACATCAGTGCACAAAGTCCTTTCACAGAGCAGACACCTATCTACTACAGCATGTTACCAAGCAAAGTGGAAACGCTTCATGGTGTGGGCATTCCGTCACCATCATCCCCTGAATCCAGTCTCTGTTCTCACCATCCTTGACTACCTTCTCCATCTTCGATAGTCAGGCCTTGCCCACTGTTCCATCCTGATCCACCTAGCAGCGTTTAGTGCCTTCCTCCTGCTGATTGATGGCTTCTCTGCCTTTAGCTACCCCACTTCGATCTGTTTCCTCCGTAGTCTCCTCAACACCTTCCCATAGATCCATAACCCCCTCTCCTTGGAGCCTGAATCTTATCCTTTCAAACCACTGGCTACTTGATCTCTCACCCATCTCTCCATGGAGGTAATCTTTTTGGTGGCAATCACATCTGCCCAACAGGTTAATAAGCTGGTGACGATGCTGGCAGATGCACCCTTTACAGTCTTCCATAAGGACGAAGTTTCCTTACGACTCCATCCGAAGTTCCTACCTAAGATGGTCTCTCCATTTCATGTTAACCAATCCTTTCATCTTTCAACCTTCTATCTAAAACCACATGCCTCAGAGAGAGAGAGAGCGGACACTAAGCTCCCTTGATATCTGGCACGTGTTGGCCTTCTATCTACAATGCACATGTGGTTTCTGGACCTCACCCAAGCTTTTCGTTGCCATTTCAGAGCATTGCAGTGGACACACAGATGTTCTGTGGCTGGACATTTGTAAAGCAGCCACATGGTCCTCTCTGCATTTTCACCGCTCACTACAACATAGCCCTGTTGGCAGTAGCAGGTACATCAGCAGGCCATGCAATGCTGCAGACTTTCACTTCTGATGAACCCTCATTTCCACCTCCTTGCTGAGTTCTTCTTGTTATACTACCCATGTTTGGAATTCACATAGGAACCAGTACTCGAAGAAGAGATGGAGGTTACTTACTGTAACTGGAGATTCTTCAAGATGTGTGGTCCCTATCTGGATTCCAATCCCGCTTTCTTTCCCCTGTGCTATGGGCTCTATGTCCCCTGGTAAGAGAGACCTGGAGGGCGTTGACCACGCAGCCTCATAAGACCTCAGACACACCAAGTGGCCAATGCATGACATGCACTTGGGTCAGCGAACACTGCTAAGAACAGATCCAGCTCTGGCATATGGTGTGCATGTGCATCCACATTTGGAATCCACATAGGGACCACACATCTCGAAGGATCTCCAGTTACAGTAAGTAGCCATCATTTTTCATTTTAGGTTTCAGTCCTGCAAAGATTTACACGTGCTTTAATTAACACACTGAATAGTCCCATTGATGGGACTACTCACAGTGTAAATTTAAGCATATATATAAATTTTTTCTGGTTTGGGCCTTTGTCCTGTTAGAGGAAAGGCAAGCTTCCCTTGGCCATAAAGAAGTCAGATGGTGTGACCCAGCAACCTGTGGATGTCCTGAGAGCCATGACAAAACCCTGTGTATGTTAGAGGGATCAGGGTCAGCATATTCATTGGAGGCCACCCTTTCATGTGGCTTTGCATTTCTTCCATGGCAGTACAGATTTGGAAATAGTTGTACTATGTAATCTTAAAAGGATTTTAATCAAATAATTAAAATACTAGTCCAAGTACTCTAATGGAATGTTGGAAAATTCAGATGTCTTTGAATTTGCCACATAAGGACTCTCACATTGTCATCTTCTTGGGCCTGGCCTACACCCCTGACCGATGTAGCTATGCTGACATAACTCCAGTGTGGGGTTAGCTATGTCGATGGAAGAATGCTTGTGTCAACCCATTGTTTAGGGAGGTGATGTTCCTACTTTGATAGAAAAACCCCTTCTGTCAGTGTAGACTGCATCTATACTATGGGTTTATGCTGGCATAACTTGGGTAATGTAGCTAAACTGGTATAGCCTCCTTAATGTAGTTATACCCATAGAGTCTCCACCTCACTTAATTAGTCTCAGTTGAGAACTAGTTCTGATGATTTCACTCCTCCTCCTCTGGATGTCTGGTTTAAGGAAGAGAGCAGAATACAACTTCAGGGGTTGGTGTTGGTGCAAGAGAATGTCCCCCTTTTCTTCCTCATAGTTAGTCTTTTGTAGGTTTTAGTGTCTCCTTGCTTTGCTTTGGGGTCTACTTTTGTCCAATTAGGAGTTCCAGCATGTTGGCTATAGCTCAGTTTGAATCAATAATTTGGTATCTTGATCTGAGGTTATCATAGAAGATTCCAGTCTAAAGAGGACACTTTCTTGCAAAGTCTGTTGGTGACCACAAGCAATGTCCTTTTTGGACATGTGAGAGAGGCCCATCTAATGGAATAAGGCCTATTCTCACCTTGCGAAATATAATGGTTAATCATCAATTACCCTTTCACGCACTTCCATTTGTTTCTTGTGACAGCTAGTGAGCATGAGAAGGGAAAAGGGACTCAGAGGGAGGTCAAGGTCAGTATGAGTGCATGGCCTACTTCAGTGCCCTTTCACCTAAAATCAAAGCCAATTTAGCATTCCTTATAAATACTAAACTTTATTTAGCCTTTGATCAAATACAGTTAACCAGGGTCAAACTCAAATTTGGCCAACATTTCATACAGCTGTGTGGCTTCACACTTGTGGTTGAACCAAAAACCTTTTGTAGGGGCAAGTCTTTTACAGCAGAGAGAGGGAATCTGTTGATGAACATGCTGACTTGTTGCGAATGATCTTCTATAAGGAAATCCCCATGTGTCTGTAGGCAGAGGCAGAGATGTACTAAGCAGCCATCCACCCTGCCCACTGTCTACCCCCTCCAGAATCATGTCCCAGTTGGCAGAGTTGTGTTGAAAGAGTTTCTGCAGGGTGGAAAGGAAGGGAGAATATGCCACCAAGCACCTGCTTCCCTTACTCAAAATCAAACACCTTATAGTGTCTTTTTGTCATTTGCTCCCCTCTAAACCATAATGGAGGGCAGCTTGACTTTTAATATTAACTTCTTCGCTCAGTCAACTTTTTTGCCAGGAATTTATATACCATGAACTGCAGGTGTGAATGCTTATTGATGCAGTGTTTATATAATCATGGATTTTCATTTGTTATATGACACTGATTTTAACTTACGTCTTAACCTGGAGGATTTTCCATTTTCCAGACTGCCAGCCAAAATAATGCTTTAGAAAAATATAATATGTATATACTGGGTTTCAAAAGGACTCTTATTTTTTCCTCTAATATTCGATGTTCACACTTCTTAAATTTTCAATGTTCATTTGAAAAGTAGATGCATAGTTGGTTAATGCAACTACAGACAAGGTTTGCTGCCTTGTTCCTTCACTGGATGAATTTCGGAATCCTTTTCACATTTCCATTTAGAGGATAATACACCACATTTAACTTTACTCCTGTAAAATATTTGTTCATTTCACTTTGAGACTAAATTGAAATATAGAGCTATTGTTTGGATCAAATTGCAATATAATATATATTGGATTTGCCTCTATAGCTATTACATTTTATCTGAATTTTAATCATTTAGTAGAATTTTCATTCACCAAAATTAGATTTTTTTAATACAAAGGTGACTGACTAAAATACAAAGTTTGTTTTTTGTTAATAACGTTAGCGTATGAATTAGAATATGAAACTACAAAATATATTTAGATTTGAGCTAAACTCCTCAAATTAATGTAGTATTTTAAAGTGACTAATAAAAGATTGAATTAAAGGTTGGCAAGAAAAGTTTTAGATAGGTTTGTTTCCACTAAGACCTAAGCTGTTCAGGTTTGTCTACTCTTGAACATGTAAGCATGAATTTTGCATCTTGTAAAATTAACTATTCTACATGCACTAAGGCCGATTGTCTAGAATAGTAGTCTTGCATGGCTTATATTGGAGATCCAGTTTAGCTCTTTAACATGCATAGCAAACAGTGCAAAAATCATGTTGCTGCTAAAGTATCTTTGTGTTTGGAGCCGTATAATTAAACAGCACAGGGGGACAAGAAATAAATTATTCTCCTTTTACAGCAGTTGGCTGTTAATGGGACTTTAGCCTATATTTTTGAAGTATTGCATGGGGGTTAAGAGTAGAAGTCATGTGATTTATAAATACTACTACACTTAATAAAAAGATTTGTGTGTTGATCCTCCTGTGTAGCTTTGAAAATTTAGCATGAAGCCTAAACTCTTACTGCAAATATGGTTTCCAGTCAAAATAGAAATTTACTGTGCTAGGATTCATTTGGCCTACTTTGCTTAGATCTATTTTAATAAAAAGAAACATGGTCACAATCAGCCTGTAATCAAATCATACTTTTTTGTCACTGAGAATAGCAAAATTTGGCAGTGACCCTGAACACATTTATGCATTGCATTCAGTCCCAGTATGTAAAGTGCATAAGTGTTTGCACGATCGTAACCTTATTGTGCTGTGAGTGCCATGCATTACTTAATTTGGATCCTCTGGGAAATACAGAGTATGATCATGTAATTAAAGACTCTATCATAGTGCATATTCAACAAAGGGGCTGAATTAAAGTTGCACAAGCAATCTTAATTCTGGCATTTACTAACTTTTGAATGCTTGTTTTTGCAATCTTAATGCTCTTTTGACATCATTATTTTGGATGTAGTTTCCTATGTTTTTAATAAAAATCAAACTGGAAAAATATTTTTCATTATATTGACCCCCCCAGGTCATTAGCAAGGTTGAAGCCTTTAAATCTGCAATACAGACCTTTACCACTTCAGCTAACTGAGTAACTTGTGAGTAGGCTGTTATGTCTATATGGACCATGTATCCTGGGGTGAGCAGGCAGGGAAGAGAGACACTTTGTCAGTAGATTTCACAGCTGTTTGTTTGGGGGCAGAGGAATGTTGAGACTCAAGAATTCTGGGTTCAACTGCAGGTTCTGGAGGGGAGTGTGATCTAGTTGTTACAGACTCTTCTTCCTCTTTCCCCCTTCCTTCCTCCCCCACTTTGGCTCGTATCACTCCCAGCCTGTCCTTGTTCTCACCTCTGCTCCTCATTCCTTTGCATTTGAATCAGGCTGCTTCCTCCTTGTCCTCACTGTCTGGGTGCCAGCAGGAGAAACATTGAGAGTCCAGGAGAGACTATACCCCTGCTCTTGGTTCCTGTGTCTAGCACCGCAGCAGTCTCCAGCAGCCAGGAAGAGAAATTGCAGGAGAAGTCATGCTCAGTCCCTGCAGCCTTGGGATGCAGTATGCACAATCATTCTACAGGAATGATTTCTGTCATCTGGCATGTGGGAGCTGTGAATGGAGCATGTTCACTGCAGACAGAATCTGTGACTCCTTAGAGAATTTAGGTGCTAAACAAATGAGTCTCTACTGAGAATGTGCAACCTGCAGTTTTTCAAAGTGAATAAATTGGCCAAATGTGAGCAGATTTTTATGGGGATATGAAAAGGCAGCTATGCGTTTTAGTGGATAAAGCAAGGCCCCTCCCCCAAATTTTAAGTCCCTGTACTAAAGCAGGGCACTTAGTGTTCTATCTTCGAGTGATTGATCATATCCATTCCAGTTAGGTGAGTGCGCACCCTCGTGCATGGTTCCTGGAATTTTTTCCCTTAGCAGACTCTGTAGAACCGGCTCCGGTGCCCCCTGGAGTGCCACGCTCATGCCATGGTATGTAGGGCGCCGCCGGCCCCACAGACCCTTAGTTCCTTCTTTCCGCCTGTGACGATGACTGGAACAACAGCATGCTCCCGCAAGTATTTTTCCCTTGGTATAGTTAGTGTAGCAGTTCTCGTTGAACTTAGTTAAAGTTAAGTTAGAATAGTTTAGCTTAGGAGAATTAGAGAGCCTTAGGGCTCAAGCGACCCGCCCATGCCGGGCTCACTGGGGTTTAAACCCTGCACTGGCTGTGGGAAGGCTTTCCCAGTCAGTGATCCTCACGACCACTGCCTCAAATGCTTGGGTGAGCAGCATTGTAAGGATCAGTGCCGCATCTGCAAAGCCTTCAAGCCGAGGACCCGGAAGGAGAGGGATATTCGGCTGAAGGCAATCCTCATGGAGGCAGCGCTTTGTCTGGCGTCTGAACCGCCTCGCGCCTCCTCAGCACCGAGCTTGTTGCTGGTGCGGAGTGCCCCGGAGGCGCCTCGGCACTGGGCCTCCCCGATGCAGAAGAAGAAGAAGTGTCGGCAGCGTGTGGAGCGCTTCCCCTTCCCTGCACCGCAGGAGCAGCCGGGGTCGAGCCCAGAGGTGCTGGAACTGCACGAGCAGGCCCCAGCACCAGCACCGGACTTGAGGGAACCTCCCCAGACTCCTGGGAGTGGGGGAGCCCCTCTATAGGACCCTTCGACACTGGAGGCATTTCAGGCAGCTCGAGCCTTGTTGGCCTTTCTCACGTTCCGGCCCTACCTCGGCTGAGGGAGTCAGGGCCTGTGTCCCGGGGCAAACCTGCAATGGGTGTCCCCAAAGGGTGGGCGCTCCTGGCACCGGAGCAACGGCCGCCCACCACTTGTTGCCAGAGAGTCGAGCTGGACAGCTCCTCTCCCTCCTCGGACACCAATGAGTCATCTCGGCACCGGAGTCGGTCCCCAAGGCAGCACCGGTCAAGATTGCCGATGCCAGCCGGTCCTCTCGAGCTTCGGACTTGGATATGGCACTGAAGTGTAGGTCCCAGCACTGCTCGCTGGCACCAGGGAAGAGATGTCGCAAGTCCTTGGTGCCATGGCACCGGTCTTCGTCGTCGTCGTCATCGGCTTTGCCTAGACACCAGCACCAAACAGACAGCACTGCCGCTCTTCGGGCTTGTCCAGCAGTGGATCCCAAAGCAGCTCTTCTAGATGGCACTGTCGGCACCGTTCTGCTGGCTTGGGTTCCCGGAAGGGTAAGGGCTCCCGACGCCGAGAGGAGGTGCAACTTCCGGCACCGATGCCAGCACCAGGATGGCCTCAAGCCCCTTGGCAGTGGCCATATTGGGGACCATGGGGAGCACAAATAGGGCAGTGAACTATGTCAGCCCCTGCCTCTGTGGTTCAGCAGGTGCTCCCTGAGGCCCCGCCCATGCAGGAAAAGGATCGCTCCTCAGGAGAGAAGTCAGATCCTGGTGAAGGACCCTCTACAGGGTTGTATCACCTGTCCTCGTCCTCATCGCCGGATGAGGCAGCATATAGGGACCAACGGGCGCACCAAAAACTCCTGAAGAGGGTGGCCTCCAACCTTGACCTTGAGGTCAGGGAGCTTGCGGAGGAGGAAGAACCCCTCTGTGAGTGTGTGGGGGCCCAGGGTCCGTCGAGAGTGGCTCTACCCGTGCACGGTAGGGTGCTCCGGCTCACCAAGGCGGTTTGGCAAACCCCCTCCTCGGTCACCCCAACCTCCAAGGGCGCCGAGAAAAAGTACTACGTGCCTGATGAGGGGCATGAGTATTTCTTTACTCACCCAGCCCTGGGAACTTTGGTGGTCAATGCCGCCAATCAAAAGGACAGGCAGGGGACCCAAGGCTCTACCCCCAAGAATAAGGAGGGCAGGAAATTAGACCTCTTTGGTAGAAAGGTCTATTCCTTGGGGGCGCTATAGTTTAGGATTGCGAACCGCCAAGCCCTCTTGGGGAGGTATAACCTCAACCTGTGGGACTCGATGCGAAGGTTCGCAGAGGCCTTACCCCAGGACCAAGCGGCGGACTTTGCCACGGTCCTGGAAGAGGGGGTGACTGTTGCCAGTGTAGCTCTCCAGACTGCATCGGACGCAGTGGACACAGTGAGCAGGGCGATGGCCTCCGCTATCACCATGCAGCGCTCAGCGTGGCTCCAGTCCTCAGGGCTGTCCCAAGAAGTGCAGCACTGTATCCAGGACCTGCCCTTTGACGGGACTGGCCTGTTTTTCGATAAAACGGATGAGAAGCTGCATGCCCTGAAGGACTCTAGGGCCATGCTACGCTCTTTGGGCCTGTACACCCCCCAGGCGGCGAGACAGCAGTCCCGCCAGCAGCAGTAGTGCTCGCAACAGCAGCAGCAACTTAGGCCACCGCCAGGCCCATTCCCCCCATGAGGGGCAGGGACAGGAGCAGGGGCATTGGATGGCACAACCGCTCCAGGTCATCCTCTGCTTCCCAGCAGGGGCCCCCCCAAGGGTCCTAAAGGGAAGTGGCAATTTTGATGGTGCGCCCGAGGGTGGCATCGTTATCTCCCTCCTGGATTCACCCCGGCCTTCAGAGACAGGCTGAGGCCCTTTTACGAACAGTGGTGGGACATCACATTGGAACGTTGGGTCCTTGATGTAGTATGCTGGAGGTACGCCCTTCAGTTCATGGCTTTCCCTCCCAATTCCCCCCCTTCCCCGGCCCTCTTCAGGGACCCATCTCACGAGCAACCTCTGGCTCAGGAGGTCCACTCCCTCCTAGACAAAGGAGCGGTGGAAGCGGTTCCGCCGCTCGAGGTGGGGAAGGGGTTCTACTAGAGGTACTTCCTCGTCCTGAAAGCCAAGGGTGGCCTCAGGCCTATATTGGACCTGTGCAGGATAAACAGGTTCATAAAGAAACTTAAGTTTCATATGTTGTCCCTAGTGGCCATTATCCCAGTTCTGAATCCAGGAGATTGGTTTGCCACCCTCGACATGAAGGATGCGTATTTTCGTATCTCCATCCTTCCCAGCCACAGGTGCTTCCTCAGGTTTATGGTAGCCGGTGGCCACTACCAGTTTATGGCCTTGCCCTTTGACCTGTCATCTTCCCCCAGGGTTTTTACAAAGTGTGTGGCGGTGGTGGCGGCCTACCTGAGGCACAGAGGGGTTCAGATCTTCCCTTTCCTGGACGACTGGTTGATAAGGAGCAGGTCCAGGTATCAGGTGCACGAGGCGGTATCCCTCGTTTATGCTACCTGCAGCAATCGGGTTGCTCGTCAACGACCAGAAATCAAAGTTGTCCCCAGTGCAACACATAGTGTTTATAGACTCCTCCCTAGACTCCCACGCTTGAGGTTCGAGGCCATGTCAGCGATAATTTCGCAACTACAGCGGTGCCCCATGACGACAGCCAGGCAGTGCCTTCAGCTGTTGGGTCACATGGCCGTGTGTACATATGTAGTGAGGCTGGCCCGCCTCAGGCTCAGGCCCCTCCAAGGTTGGCTGGCTTCAGTGTACATGCCCAGCAGGCATTGGTTGGACAGAGTGGTGACAGTTCCCCCCACGGTTCTGGTGTCACTACAGTGGTGGAGGAACCCTGGGACAATGCTGGAAGGGGTTCCGGTCAGGGATTTGACCCCCTCGGTCACCCTGATCTCTGATGCACCCCACCTGGGGTGGGGGCCCACATCAGCGGCAACCTGAGCATGCAAGGGCGCTGGTCGCAGGAGAGGGGCCTCCTCATCAATGTGAAAGAACTCAGGGCAGTCAGACTGGCATGCAAAGTGTTCCTCGAGTTTTTATTGGGCAAAATGGTACAGATGCTGAAGGACAATACCGCAGTAATGTTTTATATCAACAAGCAAGGGGGGTCACGCTCCACGGCTCTTTGCCAGGAAGCAGTTCGACTTTGGGACTTCGCAGTGAGACACAACTTTTGTTTAACCGCCTCTCACCTCCTGGGAGTCAGGAACAACGAGGCGGACCGCCTCAGAAAGTCATTTCTACCCTAACACTACTGGTTGTTGCATCCGGAGGTAGCGGCCAGGATTTTCCACGAGTGGGGTGTTCCCCGACTGGACCTGTTTGTGTCATCCTGGAACAGGAAGTGCCCGAGGTTCTGCTCGCTCCGGGGTCACGAGCCGGGCTCCATCTCCGAACCATTCCTTATCAAATGGATGGGGACACTGGAGAGTAAGAGGACAGCTTTGGAAAGTGAGAGGACAGCTACCGGTGGTGCCGTTCTCCCAACCAGTGCCAGGTTGCCAAGGATCTGTACCTGGAGGATGAGCAAAAGCAGTGCCGTGTCGAAGATTGATGCCTCGAAGACCTATGGCGTCGCTGGTCTCCGCTGGGCGAAGATTCCCTTACCGATGACCAGGTTCTACGCCAGTGCTGGTGAGTGGGAACAGACTCCCATCTGGCGAACACCAGCGTGATGATGAGTGGGATCGGTGCTGCCCCTCTGAACACGAAGCCCTAGGTGCCAGAGACTGATCAGTGTTGCAATGGCAACAGAGACCATCTCTGTCAATGACACTCGGCCGCCGTGGAACACCTCAGAGACAGAGAATGGGAACACACCCTTGGAAACCTATGCCATGATGAAGACTTCTTGCACAGTGACTTGGACCGAGGAGATAAATGCTGCTGGTCAGGGGAGCAGTGCAGCTTTGAGGAGGATCCATTGCAGGCTTCCCCCCAGAGACTGGAGCTTTCTCTTTTGACTGCACCAGGAAAGGCTAGGAAAGGGAGGCAAAGGCAGGCCCATCAGGTCCCTCACTTAATGAAACACCTCCAGTGTCAATAGCACCACAAGCTGAAGAGGCCCCCTTCCACTCCCAGGAGTCAGGAGTGGCTCTTTTGGTGGGCTCGCACTTCTGGGCAGAAAGCTCCTCTCCTGCTGTCCATCACCAATCAGTCCGGTATGGGCCCCATGCTCGACCCCGCGTCCCTGGTGTTTGGTGCAGAGGAGGGATCCGCGTCTGATTGCTGTTTCCTCTGCTGCTTTTGCAATGGAGAATGCTCAGCCCTGGAGACAGGTTTCAGCACTGCCTCTATCAGCAAGGCCTTCAGGCAGATCTTTTTGAGTCCACGGCCTGAAAGCCTTACAGATCTTATACTTTTCCTTCCTGCGTGCTTCCCCCAGGCACTTCAGACAACTGTTGTGGGGGTCATTAAGAGGGAAGGGCTTTCTGCAGGAAACACAGGGCATGCCCCACTTCCTGGCGAAGGTCCCTGTAGGGACTACGCTTAACTACCAACTATTTACAGTTGCTTAACTAACAAAAGAACAGTAGAACAAACCAGGGAACACTGCTTAAGAGTAAGAATAGGACCACTTATGATAGCAAGCAGAACAGTTTCAGCAACAATCACGGCAGAAAGAAGGAATTGAGGGAGCGTAGGACCAATGGTGCCTGAAATACCCTGGCTTGTGTGCAGGACTCCAGGGGGCAACGGAGCCGGCCCTACAGGTACTGCTGAAGGGAAAAAAATTCCAGTAACCGTGCACGGAGGCGTGCACACACCTAGAATGAAATCGACATGAGCAAGCACTCGAAGAAGAACCAGCCATGTAGTTCAGTGGACTGTGTTGAATTACAGAATATGTTTTACTTGGTTGCAATTTGACCCAGGGTGCACACTGCTATTTCCAGCAGCATGTCATTCTTGCCATGAAATTCCAAGTTTCAAGCAGTTTGCCAGGACTCAGATTCTGGTAAACTTGTTAGATACATATCTTGTAGAAGTATTGATACCACAAGGCAGAACTAAATGGACCAAGTACTGTCAGAGATGTCACCCTTTAGGTGAGAAGTTAAACAGAAGACCCTTTTTTGGTAAAGTGCAAGATGGAAATTTAAGATCCCAGAACATTTTTCCAAAGAAATGGGATAATCCTGGCCAACATTTATTAATGTTTTAGTTCACATTTTATATCTTAATTCATTATCTTTAACAGTAAATATTATTCTAGTTTTAATTTTAAATATTTCTTTCAACTGAAATAGAATAGCATTTAAACAACAGGAAGAACTAAATTGCTTTCAAAATATTTCAGACCCCAAACTGTCTTACAAGTTAACCAAATTACAGGCAGCACTGGTAGCACTGACTATAGTTAAGGTTGCTGAACATTTTCCATAATTGTTTATAACTTTGCCCAACCTCAATTGTTTGGGAAGAAATTTTATATGCGGGGCAACTGCCTCTCACTGGATTTTTTGAAAGTTTTGGTAAAAATGGTGTAGTCTTTTCAAACAATGATGTTAATTAGAAAAATTGCAAATGTTTTGCTCATGTTAGGAAATTCTTATAATTGTTTAGCTGACAAAACATGGTTACTTACCAGTAACTGTTGTTCTTCGAGATGTGTTGCTCATATCCATTCCAGTTAGGTGACTGCGCGCTCTTGTGCACGGTTCCCGGACTTTTTTCCTTTAGCAGACTCTGTAGGGCTGGCTCCAGTGCCCCCTGGAGTGCCGCACTCATGCCGCGGTACACAGGGCGCCGCCAGCCCCACAGACCCTCAGTCCCTTCTTTCTGCCAACTCCGACAGCGGGGTGGAGGTAACAACAGGTTAGTTGGTACTGGTACTGACAACTGGTAAGTAACCATGTTTTCTATCTTCAAGTGATTGCTCATACCCATTCCAGTTAGGTGATTAAAAAGCCATTCCTTGGAGGCGGGTAGGAGTCACCAGTGAGCTGCCCTTAGCATGGCCTTGCCAAATTGGGCATCTTCTCTTGTCTACTGGATGATGGTGTAGTGTGATGCAAAGGTGTGCACCGATGACCAGGTGGCAGCTTTGCAGATGTCATGGAGGGGGACCCTTTCCAGGAAGGCCGCCGCCGAAGCCTGGGCCCTGGTTGAGTGCGCTGTCACGATCCCAGGGAGCTGGACACCCGTCAGCTCGTAGCAGTGCTTTATGCACGTGGTGATCCATCTGGAGATGCACTGTGTGGAGATCGGGGATCCCTTCATCCTGTCCACGACTGCAATGAAGAGCTGCGTCGTCCTCCAGAAGGGCTTTGTCCTTTCGATGTAGAAGGCCAGGGCTCTCCTCACATCCAAGGAGTGTAGTCTCCTTTCCTCCTCCGAACTGTGCGGTTTAGGAAAAAACACGGGGAGGAAGATGTCTTGATTATAATGAAATTGCGAGACCACCTTAGGCAGGAAAGCTGCTTGGGGTCTCAGCTGCACCTTATCTTGGAAGAACACGGTATAGGGGGGGCTCCGAGGTCAATGCTCTTAACATGGAAACCGTCCTAGCCAAAAAAATGGCCACCAGGAAGGCCACCTTCCAAGACAGGATCAGCAGGGGGCAAGTGGTCAAGGGCTCGAAAGGGGGCCCCGTGAGTCTAGCGAGAACCAGGTGGAGATCCCAGGGAAGCACCGGGTCACGGACCTGCGGGTAGAGCTTCTCAACCCCCTTGAGGAACCTCACTGACATCGGGTAGGAAAACAGGGACCGCCTCTCCAACGGCTGATGGAAAGCCGAGATGGCTGTCAGGTGCACCCTAAGGGAGGCTAGCGCCAAACCCTGGAGCCTACACTGTAGTAAATACTCCAGGATAGCCTGTATAGGGGACATGCCTGGGGGGAATGCCCTGTGACTCTGCCCAGCAGGTAAACTCTTCCACTTGGCCCTATATATGACCTGAGTGGAAGGTTTTCTGCTGCCCAGCAGAATGTGCTGGACCTGCACCGAGCAGGCTCTCTCCTCCTCCGTCAGCCAGAGAGTCTCCAGGCCGTCAGGTGCATGAAGTCCAGGCTTGGGTGCAGCAGGTGACCGTGATCCTGGGAGAGCAGGTCCAGAATCCTTGGGAGTTCTATCGGCGTGGCAACGGAGAGGTCCTGCAGCATACTGAACCAGTGCTGTCTTGGCCACGCTGGGGCAATCAGAATCACGTCTGCTCTGTCCCTCTTGATTTTCAAGAGGACCTTGGTTAAGAGCAGGATGGCGGGAAACACGTACATGAGGGTACATGGAGCAAGAGATGCACATAAATGTAAGAGCTACAGGCAACACGCCTGGTTTGTGAGGCGTTCCTTCCCTTCATCTCGGGCAAGGTAGTGCGAGTTGTGACGGACAAAGCTGCCTCAAGGTAGTATATCAACAGGCATGGGGGGGTGCTCACTCACCGGCCCTTTGCAGGGAGGCAGTTTGTCTGTGGAACATTGCAATAAGCCACAACTTTCACCTCATAGCCTCTCACTTCCTGGGTATGAAGAACAACACAGCAGACTGCCTCAGCAGGTCCTTCTTACCCCGCCACGAGTGGTAACTCCACCCGAGGGTGGCTGGTATGACCTTCCAGAGATGTGGTTCTCCTCAAGGTTACTTTTTTGCATCTGAAAAGAACGAGAAATGTCACCAGTTCTGTTCGATTCACAGGCTCAGAGAGGGGTCGCTGTCTCACGCTTTTCTCTTACCGTGGACGGAAGTTCTGATGTACACATTCCCGCCTATTGCCTCATTGAAAGTTCATCAGACTACCATCTCAGCCTTTCACCCTCCGATAGATGGGAAATAGTTTTTTCCCCATTCTGTGATGGTTAGGTTCCTGAAAGGAATAGAGAGGCTCTGCCCTCAAGTTCGAGACCCGATGCCCCCTTGGGACTTAAACCTAGTTTTGTTTAGGCTCAAGGGACCCCCATTCGAGCCTTTGGCTATCTGTCGATTGCTGTTGCTCTCCTGGAAAGTATCCTTTCTAGTAGCGAATGCCTCTGGATGAAGAGTCTCTGAGATTAGGGCTTTTACCTCAGAACCACCATACATGACCTTCTATAAGGACAAGGTCCAGTTGTGGCCTCATCTTGCTTTCTTACCAAAACTAGTGTCTCAATTTAATTGCAACTAGGATATATTTCTTCCAGTGTTCTTTCCCAAGCCGCATGGCTTGGCGGAAGATCAGAGATGGCACATGCTTGATGTGAGGTTTGTGTTAGCATTCTACATTGAATGCACAAAAGCATTCTGAAAGACTGCATAACTTTTTGTTGCGGTGGCAGATAGGATGAAAGGGTTACCTGTCTGCCCAGCGAATTTCCTCTTGGACAACTTCCTGCATCAAGTTTTGTTATGAGCAGGTGAAGGTGCCTCTGTTGAGCGTCATCACAGCCCACTCCACCAGAGTGCAAGCTTCCTTGGCAGCCTTTCTGGTGCAGGTACCCGTGCAGGACATCTGTAGGGCCACCACTTGGTCATCGGTACACACCTTCACATCCTACTATGCCATTGTCCAGCAGGCGTGGAATGATGCCAGCTTTGGCAGAGTGGTGCTGCAGACAGGTCATCTGTGAACTCTTGGCCCACCTCCAAGGTACTGCTTGTGAGTCACGTAGAATGAAATCGACAGCAGCAAGCTCTCGAAGAAAAAAAGGCGGTTACTTACCTTGTAACTTTTGTTCTTTGAGATGTATTGCTCATGTCCATTACATTACCAACCCCCATCCCCGCTGTCAAAGTTGATGGCAAGAAGGAACTGAGGGGGCGTAGGGCCAGTAGCGCCTGATATACCGTGATATGTGTGCATGACTCCAGAGAGATAAATCACTGCCGGGGCTGGGGCTGGGATGCCTCAGCCGGTGCTGCATCAGACTCACCCCCTATTTGCCAACCCCTGTGCATCCAGACCCCCCCATGCCAGACTCCCCCACCAAGCCTCACCTCCCTTCCGAATCTAGAGCTACCACACCTGAATCCTCACCCTGCCGAGCCCCACCCCTCTGCATCCAGTCCCATCACCAAGCCCCACCCCCTGCACCCAGACCACTCCCTGCTGAGCCCCCCCAACTCAAACCCCACCCCGACGAGTCCTACCCCCTATGCATGTGGACCATCCCGACGCCCCCTGTATCCGAACCTCCACTCCACTGAGTCCCAACCAGTTGCACCCGACACCCAGCCCACCAAGTCTCACTCCCCCAGCACCAGATACCTCTGCTGAGCCCCCCAAACCCAGACTTCCCTGGTGAGCCCCAGATCCCCCTGCTGAGCCCCAGCCACCTTCACTTGGACCCTCCCTGCAGAGTCCCATTGCCTCTGCACTCAGAATCTCCCCTGTCCCCCCCAATAAGCCCCTGTACATCCATATCCCACACCCAGACTCCCCACTGAGGTGCCAACACCCAGATTGCCTCACACAGAACCCTCTCACCCCACACCTGGATCCCTCCATGCTAAGTTCCTCCACACTTGGATCCTGCCAGGCTGAGCCTGCCTGCTCACACCTGGTGCACCTGGCACGGAGGGGTAGGGCCCTGTGGTGTTTCTGGGGTATACTTGGTCCTTGTGCTGTGTCAGGGTCCGGGGCAGCCTCACTGCTGAGTCGGTGTCCCGGGGGACTGCAGGGTGATCTCCCACCTCCGTCCAGCCAGTGGCCTGTGCTCCCCGCTGCGATGCTAGAACCTCCTCATTTATTTATCAACAAATAAAATGTGCTGAATTTTAATATATCGTGTGCAGAATTTTTATTTTTCTGCTGCAGAATTCCCTCAGCAGTAGAGTATGCATACAATTTGCAAAACAATATTTGTAATGTTAATTGTTCATTCACTCTTGCTAAGGCCAGAGTTCATACAACAGATTAGAACATTACAGAATCTTGAACTCTGGTTGTCTTAAAATATGAACTATTGTGTATTTTGGCTGTTCTAAGCGCCAGTTCAGGAAGCCACTTGAAGCCCCTGTATAACTTTAAGTACTTCAGTAATCCCAAAGTACTTTGCTGGATTGGGACCTTAAACTCTTAAACTATTTTATTTTTAAAACTTTGCTGCTCATAGACTGGAAGCAGACAACCTCAAATGTCTCTTCTAAACTGATTTAATAGAATTTACTGTAGATTCCTAGAAAACAAATTCTATACACATAAGAATAATTGTTATATGGTAGAGAGAGACCTACTGTTCTTTTTTACCTTATCTCCTCAATCTCTGTGTCTCATTTATCTTCTTACATGCTGATCTTATAAGTTTTACCAGGTACCTAATAGACAAAGGGTGCAACTGTAGTAGCCAAAATTAGATACAATGAGTGAGCCTCACTATCCAGTTGAGAAATCAGTTCCCTTTTCCTCTTGCCCTAGCTTCTGGGAAGTGTAAGAATGTTGGGAATCTTACCAGACTGCCACCTTTGTGTCCTGATTGGCTTTCCATCTTTTGTGTCTGCCTCTAGATTTCAGGTGTCTGATAATTAGGAAGCCTGCCCTCCCTGCAACCCCTCTGACTGATACAAGGGAGAAGCTGCATTCCTTCACTCTCCTGTTTTTCCCTCATCCCATCCCAGTGCCTCTGGACTACTCCTTCATATGTGTATGTCTGCTGCTCTACTTGTATCACTACTTTTTACCTGCCAAACTCCTTTTTTTGTGTCTTTTTCCTAAATGAATAGCTCTAGTGCTTGCCTTTGGTGCTGTTCATAACCTTATCAGTCAGCAGCATGTTGAAACTGACTAGTTATCAATAGTTCACTGTCAAGCTGGGAGGGCGTATCTAGTATGGTATTGCAGAGGTCAGTCTTGGATCTACTACTATTCAGTATTTTCATTAAATATTTGGATAAGTCAAAGGAGAATATGCTTATAAAATTGGCAGATGATACGAAGATGGGATGGATTGCAAGAACTTTGGAGGACAGGATTAGAATTCACAGTAGCATTGACAAATTGGAGAATTGGTCTGAAATCAACAAGATGAAATTCAGTAAAGACAAGTGCAAAGTTCTTTGTTTAGGAAGGAAAAATCAAATGCACAAAATGGGGAATAACTGGTGAGGTGGTAGTATTGTTGAAAAGGATAAGGGGGTTATAGTGGATCACAGACTGAATATGAGTCAGCAATGTGATGCAGTTGAGAAAAAGGCTAATGTCATTCTGGGATATATTAACGGTGTATTAACATATTGTTATATGTAAGACAAAGGAGGTAATTGTCCTGCTCTTCTCAGCATTGACGAAGCCTCAGATGGAGTATTGTGTCCAGATTTGGGTGTCACACTTCAGAAAAGATGTGGATAAACTGGAGGGAGCCCAGAGAAGAGTTACAAAAATGTTAAAAGGTTTAGATAACCTAACCTATAGGAAAGGTTAAAAAATGGGCATATTTAGTCTTTAAAACAAAAGATTGAGTGGGGACCTGATAATGGCTTTCAAATATGTTAAAGGATGCTATAAAAAGGAAGGTGATCAATTTTTTCCATGTCCACTGGAGATAGGACAAGAAGTAATAAGCTCAATCTACAGCGAAGGAGATTTAGATTGGATATTAGGAAATACTTGTAAATTATGTGGCTAGTTAAGCGCTGGAATGAGATTTCAAGGGAGATTGTTGAATCCCAGGACAGGTTAGAAAAATGTGGCAGGGATGGTTTAAGTATACTTGGTCCTTCCTCTACATAGGGAGCTGGACTAAATGACCTCTAGAGGTCCCATTTCCATGGTTCTATGTATACTGATAAGAATTCTGGGTATCCAAATACTGTTGGCTCCAGGAGAAATCAACTGCTGGCATTTCAAGAAGCCTCACTCCAAAAAATCTTAATGGTGACCTGCAAAGGAAAAGCGTGTGTGACCATTTTTTCATCTCAAAGGCCTGAAAGATGTTTTTTTTAAGTAATTTTCTGCTAGAGCTGAGCTACACACCTCTTTTGTATCTGTATAACTCTTTCAGTTAGGGGTACAGTTTTTTTAACCAAAACAATTAGACTGGTACCACCCCTAATTTGGACAGTTATATGATATAAAGGTGCCCTACCAGATTAATTTATTCCTTTTCCCATGTGAAAATCAGCTTTATCAGTCTAAGAATTTTTATATAAGTGTAGCTTTTTTTTTTCTTATTGTGATTTTTAAGACCTGGTTCTCAATTACAATAAAACCAGGCTTATGATTTTTGGGAAGAACAGTCCACAAATTGAGTGGAAGATAGAAGGCCACTATGTAAAAAGTCTGTTTTCACTTATTTAGAGATAGTTTCATCATTTGGACTGTTGGTTCTCTTATCATAATGACTTAAAATAAAAGGCCCTCAACTATTTTCAAGGGGTGCTCTGTTTTACCTACTCACATGGTGGGAACAGAGTTGCCCCAGTGCTAAGAATTTTTAATGCTAAAATAATATCGCAGAAGATTGATTTAAAGGCCAAATTTCAAATCATTCAAAATAATATTTAGGAGACTTTTAATTCTCCCAAATTCTACTCCTACGTTGTTTTTACATGCCGAGGTGGGTGTTTTTTCTGTCAGTAGTAAAGTTTGTATTGCTTTTCTTAAATTTTGGTCTAAGAGCTATACCCTTCCAAATTATAGATTGCCCCATCTTTTGCCTTCAGGATATGCAGGAACAATCTCGTGTACTTCTTATTTCCATGGTATAAGACTTTCAATTTATTATAACTAGGTTGGGGTTTTCTGTTACTTATTGTCTGTCTTTTAATCAACATCATCAACTACTTAAACAGCGAGTGACAGTTATTACCCAACAAGAATATCTGGCTATGATTCTAAGTTTGCCTTTTGCTTTTTTACTTTGAAAGATGGCTCTTGTTTTTGAACCATATTTGAATGAGTTATCAAATCCTCATTTACGTAAGACATCCTCAGTTAAGATTGCAAACCATGGAAACTGCTGTCCTTTCAGGTAAATATGGAAAAGTTCCTTTGTGTCTTCATTTTTGCCTATGTAAATCTGGAGCATTAGAAGATCTATGTCATTATCTTTTGGATTACAGAATTTTCCAGCTTCTGAAAGCAGGCTGGGTTTCACCTCTTTTTTTTTTTTAAATTATATAAGAATCTTTATCTCTATCTCAAAAGATAATGTTTTTAATATTTTCTCAATCCCTTGTTCTAATTAAATCAGTAGCAATTTTTGTCCCGTTAACATCGTGTCGAAGAAAAGTGTTTTTAAAATATGGATGTTGCTGTTGTTTTAGAATGTGTGTGTTATTCTTCTTGTATTTGGGAAACACATGTCATGCAATCTAATAAAATTGGATTGTACAGAATATCTGATCTATAAAGAAAAGTTAAATGAACTGGGAACATTTAGTCTTCAGAAAAGAAGACTGGGGGACCTGATAACTTCAGATATGTTAAGGGCTGTAATAGAGGACTGTGGTCAGTTGTTCACCATGTCAGCTGAATGTAGGACTAGCAGTAATGGGCTTAATTTGCAGGGAAATTTGCAAGGGAGATTTAGGTGAGATGTTAGGATAAATTTTCTAACCATAAGAGTAATTAAATACTAGAATACAGTTTCCAAGGAAGTTTGTGGAATCCCTGTCATTGGAAACTTTTAAGAATGGGTTGGACGAACACCCGTCGGGGATGGTCTAGGTTTACTTGGTGTTGTCTTAGCACAGGGGACTGGACTTGACCTCTCAAGATCCTTTTCACCCCTACATTTCTATGATTCTTTTTAGTTTGGAGCTGCCCAAAGAATTCTAAGTATCAAACCAATAAGGCCTATGCCAATTTATACTCTGTTGTTGCTTTCAGAACTATGAGCAGCAGCAAAATTGGAACTGTTTGCATGTAGAATCAGAAAGACAGTATTCCATCAGTTTACTTTCTGTTCATATTTAGAAGATTCTTTGCAGTCTTAAGGGCTAGAATTTTTTTTTAATTTAATGAAAACTTAGATTCTGCAGAAGTTGCTGTCTCTTGCTTGGGAAAACTTCCTATTACTGTGGACAAGTGAATTTTTGAAATCCTGATAATAAAGCCAACACAATGCCTGTGAAAAGTGTAATTGATAACACTGGAAAGCAGATTCTTTCCACAGGACCCATACAGCCTGCAGTCTTCCTTTACTGCATTCTAATATACCTCACTTCAGTTCTGGAAGTACCATGTCTGAGGAGTTCTACTTCCATGACTGTTTTGTCTTTGGATGCTTCCTTTGAATCTGTTTACTAGTAGCAGTTACGATGAGAAGGTTTTTGTAAGATCTACTAGAAGAAGACCCGCACATCTTAATTTCACATAGGCCATTGAATAGCTGTTAATTAGTAATGACTTTTGGTTATTGCTAGCCTGGAAGGCAATATGTATCAATCCTGGCCTATATATAGTTTTTATACATGTATAACTTTGTCAGTTAGTGATATGATTTAAAAAAACAACCCTGATATAGTTATAGCCCCACAAACCTCATTGTGGATACAGTTATACTGGCATAAAGGTGCCCTGCCCTGGTATAACTTATTCTCTTTGCTGTATGGGAATAAACTATGCTGGTATAAGCATGTTTATACTGGTATAACTGCATCCACATTGAGAATTGTGTCATTTAATTCTGGTATAGCTAAAGCAGTACCAACTTTGTGTGTAGACAAGGTCTCATTGTCATAGAAGTGAATGGTCAGTACGTCACTAAGTCTCCTGATCCAGCCAGTCCCATTTAAACAGCCTCTATCTAACAGTCAAGTAGGATTTTTTGAAACAGAAGTTTTTATCTTTCTGATTCCTTTCATGTGTTTGAGCACTATCACACTTTAGTGCAAACACGTGAATTACTGCAGTTAAAAAATTCTCTTTTTGCTTTTAATAAGATTTTAACTGTAATATATTATAGCTAGTTTGTACATGGTGAAGTTACTCTTGCATTTGTAGCTATATGTTTGTGAATTATTGGATTGAAATAAATCTTAGCTCATAATGGTTTGATATTATTAGGAAGTGTATATTTTTATATTAACATTTGTAATAATTTAAGTGAAAGGAACACTAGATTATTTTATTTGTCTATTTAGGGTATTTTTAAAAGTGGATTTAATCTCGTTTCTGACTCTCTATTCATTAATGTCCCATTTATGTTAAAAATCGCCCTCAAAATATCCTGTGATATTTACACAGAACTGCATAATATCTGGATGAGAACCAGGATTCTTGGCTCAAAGTGATTTTTCAGATTCTCATTTTGTGGTGTACCAATTTATTACGAGGACTATGGAGACATTTATTATGCACTCTGGACTCTGACAAGAGAATCTTTCTGAAATACTGTCTTTTAGATTATACTGTTGACATAGCAGAATGCCAGATTATTATTTGTATTGCGGTAGCACTTCGAAAGCCAGAACTAGATCAAGGACTTGTTGTGCTGAATGCTGTACAGACATACAGTAAGAGACAGTCCCTCCCATAAAGATCTTAGAATTCTAGGCTCTGATCTTTCAACTATCTTTATGTAGGCAGGTTCTGCACTCGTGCAGAGCTGCATTTACTTTGGTGGGCCTCCCCTGGGGTGTAGGGGTTTGCTTGTGCAGTCATTTGAAGGATCAGGGTTTTTTTTTTAAGACGTGTAATAACAGGTGTTGAACCAAATGAACAATGAGAAAAGAGGGTGGAGATAACAGTATTACAAGCGATGCATATATAAAACCCTGCTCAGATGCTTTTTATAAAGAGAGCACAGATTCTTCAAATAAAATATACATGTGCCAAAAATGTATCATGTAAGGGCAGTTATTTGTTAATACTTCTGTAGTTAAAGAAAAACGTGTCTGAAAAGGTGAAAGCAGTGTTTTAAATTAATGAGAACTCTGCCACCTCCAACATCCAAAATTTTTACCTCATGAAGTGGCCTACATAAGTTATTTTAAATTATATATTTTGGATGTCCTGTTTCATAGCTTTTTAGCAAATTGTGCATGCATATGTGTACCTACACTTTAAAGGCACACTTGAGCAATTCTAACCCTGCATGTACTGGTATTTGGAATTTTTAGAGGGCACATGTGTTTGCATTGCAAAGCACAGGCACATGAGTGGAGGCAAGGTACAATCACAGCTGAAAATTTAGCTCAAAAAGTCAGTTTCATGATAACCTGAACCTGGATGTTTTGAGTTTATAAGTCCTATAATATTTTCTGTTAAAAGATAACATTCAGTAACACTTTAGAACAAACATTATTTAAAACCCTTTTTTCTAAATGCACATTTTTAACTGCCTAAGTTTATATTCTTTTAAATGGTTTGTTTTTCTGCTCTACAAAAATACAACTGCTTTCTTACAGGGTGAATAAAAATAAATGATTATTCAGAAAAAAAATATAAATTTGTTTTTATATGTTGTTTAAATTATAATTAAAAAATCCCCTGTTTAAAGTGAAATGTCTATTTAACGTAAAATATGTTAAGACCTAAACTTATTATAATTTCTTAGAACATATAAATATATGTTGTTTTGATGTTTAATTAAATTCTATTTACCATCCTAATGCTTGACACAAATCATGAGCAAAAAGTTAATTATCTAGTAAATAAGCAATAGATAGATCATTCATCATTTTCTAACATAATTAGTTAGATTAATTAATACGAAACTGAAAATATTAAGCTATATAATTGCTTAAATAAACATATAAAAGTTAGTGTACCCTTCTAGGTAGCAAAAGGATGTATCAAATATAGTGTAAAGACTCTATTTAGTTGTAAATCAATATGCTTTTAAGGTTATATCAACCAGTAAGTATGTACATTTCTTTAGAAAATAACTGAAGTACAAATGTTTAAAATAGATTATTTAAATTGAGGCTTTTCACTTGGCGATTTAAATCAAGGTGATTTAAATCAATCCATCCTGCTTTCTTACCATAAATTTATATATTGTGTGTGTATAGGAGTTTTCTTTCTATTAACTTGTCATTATCAGGAGTTTTTATCCTGTACCATGGTACCAGATCAATAACTTTCTCTATACAGAAACAATCAACAAATTGAGAAATATTGCACATTATCCTGATGATTGCAGATGTTGGAGGTCCGTTATTTTCCACCTCAAATTGCTAATTGTTACTTTTTTGACTTCAGGTAAAAAATGGATATGCGTGTTACTATGATAATTATTTCTTAAATAATGCACAATAGAGAATATGACTGAAAAATCTATATAAAGTCACATGCAAAAATGTTTTATAGGGAGTTAAGGTTGCAGGTACTCAGTGCAGCAATGTGCCCTTTCAGAATGTGAGAGTTCAGTTCCCATAAATCAAACACTGGAAAAAAAAGAAAGGTATAATTAAGATCCTACATACACCCTTTTTAACAACCTTAGTATCATACCAAAACACAAAATACAAATGATATGCCTTCAGGGAGATCACCTTTCTTCTTCAAGTGCTTGCTCATGTCCATTCCACTGTAGGTGTGTGCGCGTGCCTTCATGCATGGTTACCAGAACTTTGTTTCTCTTTAGCTGTACCCATATGGCCGGGTTTGGCGCCCCCTG
Organism: Mesoclemmys tuberculata; assembly: GCA_007922155.1. Classification (NCBI taxonomy): domain Eukaryota; kingdom Metazoa; phylum Chordata; order Testudines; family Chelidae; genus Mesoclemmys; species Mesoclemmys tuberculata. The sequence continues at coordinate 66,327,239 of ML675613.1, read as the reverse complement.
GAGCCCCGTGCACATGCCATGGTACATGAGGCGCTGATGGCCCTACGTCCCCTCAGTTCCTTCTTTCTGCCTTTGACGGTTTCTGGAACGGCTTTGGCTTGCATTGCAGGTGCTCAGTCTCTTTTGTTCTTCCTTAATCGTTTGTTGTTTGTCTTAGTTAGGTAGATTAGACCTTAAGTGTTGTTAATAGTGGTAGTTAGTCACTAAGGATAGTCCTGGCTGGGACTTTGCCAGGAGTGGGGCATGCCCCAGTCACCAAGATTCAAATTGTGTGCCTCCTGTGGGAAGGCCTTTCCACTGAGCGACCCCCATGATAGTTGCCTTAAGTGTCTGGGGGAAGCTCATCATAAGGACAAATGCAAAGTTTGTAAGGCTTTCAGACCTCAGACCAAAAAGACAGAGATCCGCTTGGAGGCCTTACTAATGGAAGCAGCACTCAGACCAGCCTCCAAACTAACCTGTTCTGTTCTGCTTGGTACCGAGCATGGCATTGGTGCAGAGCATGCCGTCAGCACCGGCCCCACCTCGGCATCGGACCTATTCCTCTCCATCAAGGAAAAAGCAGTGAAAGCAGTGCACAGAGTGGGGACAACCCCCCTGCACCAACCAAGAAAGTAGGGTTGAACGTGGGACTGCACTGAAGCCAGACAGAGAAGACTCCCTCGCCACCACCGGAGCCTACATCTCCAACCAGAGAGCCACCCCTGACATCTGGGAGTGGGAGGGGGTCTCTGCATCTGCCAGCGCCATCAACTCCAGAGGTGTTTCAGGCGGCACGGACTTCGTTGGCCTTGCCCACGCTGCCCTGGCCTCCACCCCGAGAGAAGGGGCCTGTGTCTCAAGGGAAGCCTGCATTGGGACCCCCAGGTTGGCTCAGGTGATCCCTGGAGCGGGGAAGAAGATCTCTAACAACCTGGTCGCCCCGGGTGGAGGGGTCAACATGGCGCCACTCCCTCAGAAGTTGCTTCAGGTCATGGTCGCCAGAGCACCCCACATTGGCGGGGCACGGAGCGAGGTCACCCTCCTAGCACCTGTCATGATCCCTGGCACTGGGCGAAGTTTGTTCCAGGAGGTGGTGCCTGTCTGGATCACCTGCAAGAGGCCACTCCCCAAAGGGAAATCAGTACCACTCCAGCCCTGAGGAGTTTGCCCACACCAGTGTGGCGCAGAATCTGGTCGCTGGAAGCTGACTCGGCACCAAGAGGGAAGCAGCACTGAAAGTCATCAGTGCCCAGGCACCACTCTGGGTGCTCCAGTTTGCAGTCGGAGCATAGTTCCCAGAATTGGCATTGGTCGCAGCACTGGCACCGGGTCTTGTCATAATGATCGACGATGCCGAGAGGTCCTTCCCCAGAGCACTGGAGCACCCAGAGATTGTGTCATCACCTCCCCGCCACTCGACACTGTGCAGCGGGAGCATCCAAGGCAGCCCCACCATCGTCATCTAACAGTGAGTCAGTAACATCTCGAGAGGACGACCATCAGGCGAGTCGTCACCATCAGCAAAAGATGCCAGGGCACCCTTCGGCTCTGACAGCCCCGAGATGGCCTCAAGGGCAGTGGCCACCCCAATGGCCATATTGGGGATCCTGGGGGTTTCCGGTTGGTCCAGGTCTGCAGTCCTCATGTCGTCTGGGGTGCAGTTTGCACAATAGACGCTGAATAAGGGCCATCGTTCGGCCTCCAACTACAATTTGGACCCCCAGGAAGGGACCTCTGTTGTGGTCCCTCGTCAGTGGGAAGGGATGTCACCACCCACTGCACTCCTCCAGTCCTCTTCCTCTTCCCCAGACAAGGCAGTCACCCAGGGACACTCAGCACCCCTGAATGATTTCAGGGCATATCAATAGCTTCTCAAGAAGGTGGCTTCCAACTTGGGATTGGAGGCGGAGGAGCTGAAGGAAACATCAGACAGTCTTTTTAATGCCCTGGCAGCTATTGCTCCAGCCCAGGTTGCCCTCCACGTGCATGAGATGGTATTGAAGACAGTGGCAGACCCCTTCATCAGTGGCCTCAACCTCTAAGGGGGCCGAAAAATATATTTTGTCTCAGCTAAAAGATTTGAGTACTTTTTCACCTACCCCTTTCCCGGTATCCTGGTGTTAGATGTGGCCAGCCAGTGGGATAGGCAGGGACAGCCCAGTTCCACGCCAGAAAACAAAGATTACAAGAAATTGGACCTGTTCGGGAGAAAGGTTTATTCGACAGCAAGCCTGCGGTTTTGAATTGCCAATCAGCAGGCTTTCCTGAGCAGGTACAACTTCAATCTCTGGAACTCGCTAAAGTGCTTTGTGGATGCTTTGCCCCAGGACTGGGCGCTGGACTTTAGTACCATCCTGGAGGAGGGTATCACAGCGACCAGGGCAGTGCTGCAGGCATCTTTGGATGCAGCAGACTCGACAGGAAGAGTCATGGCCCCCGCCATCTGCATACGCAGGCACTCATGGCTGCAATCATTGGGACTGTTCCAGAAGGTCCAACAGTCCATCTAGGACCTCCCCTTCGATGGGTCAGCATTGTTTCCAGACCAGGTGGATGTGAAGTTACATGGTCTGAAAGACTCGAGGGCTCCTTGGGTCTTTATACACCCCAGACCTTTAGACGCCAGTTCCGTCCTCAGGGCTAGCAACAGCAGAGGTACCAGCCACAGCGGGTCACGCCCTGCAGACAGAGGGACAAAAATAAGGGGTCCAGGAGATGTCAACCAACGCCAGGGTCAAAGGAGGTCATTTTGAGGGTGTGCCCGAGGACAGTGTTCCAGCCTGTTCCCTGGATCCCTCCTGTCCCTTCCTGAACCGCCTAGCTCCCTTCTTGTCTGAATGGGCCAAGGTCACTTTGGATCGCTGGGTCCTTGCCATAGTTTCGGCATGCTATGCCCTCCCGTTTGCTTCTGTCCCTCTCAACAACCCTCCCCATCACTCTTCAGGGAGCCCTGTGACAAGCAACTCCTCATGCAAGAGGTAGAGACCCTTCTTAGTCTGGGGGCTGTAGAAGGGTTCCACTGGACATGAGGGGAAAGCGGTTTTATTTGAGGTACTTCCTTATCCCTAGAGCGAAAGGGGATCTAAGACCTATATTAGACCTGTGTCATCTCAACAAATATCTCAAGAGGCTGAAATTTTGCATAGTCTCCCTTGCCTCCATCATCCCCTCTCTGGATCCAGGAGACTGGTATGCCATCCTTGATCTAAAGGATGCTTACTTCAACATTTCTATCTTCCCCAGCCACAGGCATTTCCTCTGTTTCATGGTAGCTGGCTCCCACTACCAGTTTCAGCATTGCCCTTTGGCTTTTCCTCAGCCCCGAGGGTGTTTACAAAATGTATGGCAGTGGTGGTGGCACACCTGAGGCGCAGAGGGGTTCAAATTTTCCCCTATCTGGACGACTGGCTTATCAGGGGCAGGTCCAGTACCAAGGTCCAGAGCAGTGTAGCTCTGACATGCGCCACCTGCTGCCCGCTGGGCCTGCTAATAAACGAGCAGAAGTCCACATTAACCCCGGTGCAGCGGGTAGAGTTCAGCAGTCCTGGATGCATCCCAAGCCAGAGCTTTCCTACCCCAGCCATGCTTCGAGGCAATGTCTGTCATCATTGCTCGCCTGCACCTCTGCCCGACGACAACCAGCCAGGCACTGTCAACAGTTGTTAGGCCACATGGCGGGCTGCACTTACGTGGTGAGGCTGGCTCACCTAAGACTTAGACCACTTCAGTCGTGGCTGGCCTCGGTTTATGACCTGAGCAGACATTCCTTGGACCAGGTGATTAAAGTTCCCCCCAGATCCTGGCCACATTAGACTGGTGGCGGTGTGCCATTTGAATGTAGTCCCCTCGGTCACGCTGCTATCGGACACCTTGAACTTAGGTTGGGGGGCCTATATTAGCATCTACCTCGGCACACGGTGGTCTGGTCGAGGGAGGAGAGATGCATCAACATGAGAGAGTTACAGGCTATTCGACTAGCATGTTGAGTATTCCTCCACTTTATTACAAGCAAGGTGGTGCAGGTACTGACGGACAATACAGCAGCCATGTATTACATCGATAGTGAGTTGGAAGCCTGTTCCTTAGCCCTCTGCAAGGAAGCCATTTGTCTGTGGGACATGACGGTGAGGTACAATTTTCACATAATAGCTTCTCACCTCCCAGGAGTGAGGAACGATGAGGCAGACTGCCTCAGCAGGCCATTCTTACCCCGCCACGACTGGGCACTGCATTCAGGTGTGATCTGTATGATTTTCCAACTGTGGGACTCTCCCCAGATGGACCTGTTCACTCAGCATGGAACAAGAAATGCCCACAGTTCAGCTCCCTCCACGGTCTGGAGGCTGGGTAGCTCTCCGACATCTTTCTGCTGCAGGGGTTGAGGAGCTTCATGTACATGTTTCCTCCCATTCCTCTCCTTCACAAATTCCTGCTGAAAATAAAGAGGGAAAAGGCGGATGTCATCTTAATTGCACCATCCTGGCTGCTCCAGCACTGGTTCAGCATGCTGCTGGACCTATCAATCACCCCCATGCTGGGGCTTCCGAGATGGCATGATCTCCTGTTCCAGGATCACGGTTGCTTGCTACATCTGGACCTGGACTCCCTATACCTCACAGCGTGGAGGCTTCGTGGCTGAGCACAGGCAAGCATTCCCGTTTGGTGCAAGTCCATAAGATTCTGCTGGGTAGCAGGAAGCCTTCCACGCAGGTCGTGTTTCAGACTAAATGGAAGCGATTTTCCTGTTGGGGAGAGTCCCAGAGGATTTTGCCTGGGTTGTCGCTAATACAGATGATCCTGGAGTACTTGCTGCAACTAAAACTCCTTGCTGCAACTAAAACTCCAGGGGCTAGCCATGGCCTCCCTGAACGTCCAACTAGCGGCTATATCAGCGTTCCACCTACCTTTGGAAGGGAGATCAGTTTTCTCTCACCCTATGACAATTAAGTTCCTGAAAGGAGTGGAGAGGCTCTATTCGCAGGTCTGTGATCTGGTGCCGCCCTGGGATCTCAGCCCGGTCCTCTCCCAGCTCACAGGGGCCCCTTTGAGCCCATGGTTGCATGCCCTTTACTACTGCTGTCATGGAAGGTGGCCTTCCTGGTGGCCATTACCTCGGCAAGGAGGGTCTCCGAGATTAGGGCACTGGCCTCAGAGCCTCCTTATATGGTATCCTATAAAGACAAAGTTCAGTTGCAGCCACACCTGGCCTTCCTGCCTAAAGTGGTATCCCAACTTCATTATAACCAAGATATTTTTCTCCCTGTGTTTTTTCCCAAACCGCGTGGTTCGGAGGAGGAGAGAAGATGGCACACACTAGTGTTAGACAGGCATTAACATTCTACATGGAGTGCATGAGACTGTTCCGGAGGTCTACACAAGTCTTCGTCGCTGTGACTGATCGGATGAAAGGCTTACCTGTTTCTGTCCTGTGCATCTCATCATGGAAAACTTCCTGCATCAAGTTGTGCTATGAGCAGGCAAAGGTGCCACTTCCCTGGATAATTACAGCCCATTCAACCAGAGCTCAAGTTTCGTCTACAGCCTTCCTAGCAAGAGTGCCTGTGCAAGACATCTGCAGGGCTGCCACCTGGTTGTCTGTTCACACCTTCATGTCCCGTTACGCCATCGTCCAGCAGGCGCAGAATGATGCGGCCTTCAGCAGAGCGGTGGTGCAGGCAGCTCATCCGTAACTCTGGCCTGCCTCCAAGGTATTGCTTGTGAGTCATCTACAACGGAATGCACATGAGCAAGTGCTCGAAGAAGAAAAGACAGTTACTTACCTTATAAACTGTTGTTCTTCGAGTTGTATTGCTCATGTCCATTCCATGACCCACCCCTGCCCCACTGCCAGAGTTGGCGGCAAGAAGGAACTGAGGGGGCGTAGGGCTGGCACATATACCATGGCATGTGCGTGGGGCTCCAGGGGGCATTGAAACCAGCCCTATGGGTACTTCTAAAGGGAAAAAGAGTTCTGGTAACCGTGCATGAAGGCATGCACACACCTACAATGGAATGGACGTGAGCAACACATCTTGAAGAACAACAGTTTATAAGGTAAGTAACTGTCTTTTCTTCTTCTTCTTTGAGGGCCTGTGGGATTTGGCACCTCTGGAATTGAGCTGTGGAGCTGCATAGAAAAACCATGTCCATTAGGGGATGCAGGAGTGCTCTTGTGCTAGGATGATATCATCGGCTCCATCTATACTGTACCCTGACCACCTCAGTTCCATTGCTGCTGCTACAGAGAGCTAATGTAACTATTATTCATGCCCATAAGCTAGTTATAGCAAGCTTTTCTCCAGTTTTTTAAGTTTCATAGTTTAGTATAATTAGGGGCCATACTCCTTGTGTTTTTCAGGGCTATTTTGATTCTCAGATCCCACAGGGACTGTGTGTCTTGCTTTGCTATTTTTTTCTGAGACTAATGCCCACATTAGGTACCTGGCATGCCTGGGAGAGACTCTCGCATCCCAAGCATGATCTGCTGTGCCTGCACTTCTTGAATGTGGAAGGACAAACCATTGAGGCCACAAAAGACTTCTCTGGCACCTATTTCTGCATCCACACTGCCATTGGTACCAAAGGCATTGCTTGAATCAACACTGCTCAGTCCCACAAATGAAATAGAAGCCTCCAGAACGCCTTTTGATTTCCTTTAAGGAAGAGGAAAGAAAAAAGGAAACATTCAGTTCCCCAAAAGGACTGTCTAGGGAAGAAGAAAGAGATCACATTCTCTGCTGATGCATATCACCTATGAAGATTCCTTACCAGTCTCAACATCTCCTTTGGCCTATAGCTTTAGGTCCTAGTATAGACTGACTTAGATACACCAATGCTGTTACTGTTCCTTTTCTTGTCTGGGAAACCTCCTTTGAGGCTCTTGGTTATGCCTCCGTGGCTTGACTCTGCACAGTAACATTTGTTACCATTTTCAAATCGGAATTATCCTTGAGGAATAGGGGAACTCTTTGGAGTGGACCAGAAAATCCCTTCTAATCTGCTCCAGGGAGCGCCTCTGCCTCTCATTGCAAGAAGTACAATTCACTTGGAAGGATAATATGCAGGGCCCCCTCCAACTCCAGATGTGGCCTTACATTCAGGAATCAATTAACAGCTTCTCATTGTGGCCAGATCTGCTCGCTGTGGCACTGACTTTGGCACCAGTGATGTGATCTTCACTGATACCCTTCCTGGCACCAGAGGCACCTCCTTTAGTGCCAAAAGCTTTTCTAAGACCAGCATTTATCTCAGGCACTGCTGCTTTCAGTGGCCTCCATGTTTCAGTTGGTGCCTGTGCTGCCGGCACTGTTGGCACCTGCATTAGCATTATTCGGTTTGCAAGAGGAATGGGATATGTCAGATGAATAGGAAGAGGCTCCTTCAGAGGAAACTGAGCAGTCACCATTGATGATGCATCTCCTGAAAACTGAATTTGTGTTTCATTGTTCTCTCCCCTGATAAACAGTGCAGTTTCAAGAGCTTGTGGGAAGAATGACTAATATGCTCCATCTTCAGACAAGAGTTCCAGCACCAGAAACATCTAATTTCCTTTTTGATACTATGAATGACAGACAAAAGGCAAAATTACGTGTCCCACTATTTCAGGCCTACTAAATCCAAGGACATCTAGCACTCTCCCCTTTCTTCGCCACTGGTGTAGAAGAGGGCTAATCAGATGTACCAAGTAACCTTGGAGGGCCACTGATTTTTGTTATAACATCGTTAAGCAGATTCTGTGGTTGTCTCTGCAGACTGGGAAATTGTCTAGAGCAGCAAGGTATCCCTTTCTTTTTCTGCAAGTACTGTCTACACTTACAGTGCTGTAATGGCACAGTGAAGACACTACCTAGCAAAGGGAGAGCTTCTACCATCGGCATACTATGCCACCTCCCTGAGAGGCAGTAGCTATGTTGATGGGAGAAGCCCTACCCTCTACATAGTGCTGCCTACACTGGGAATTTGATCGGTATAACTGCATTGCTCAGGGGTATGATTTTTCCACACTCTTGAGTGACGTAGTCATACTGACATAAGTTTGTAATGTAGACTAGGGCTTAGATAATGAAGGTGGCAGACTGGATGGTTTTGGGAAAAAAGTTTATTCTCCCACCTTATTGGGTTTCTGTGTGGCAAACTACATGCCCTGATACACCTATGCACTTTAAGACTTCACTAACCCTGTTTTGGACTCCTTACTGGAGGAACAAAGGGAAGCTGTAATGAATTTTGTCACTGAAAATAGAACATAAGTCAGATATTCACTGAGGCCATCATATGATACCTCAGATACGCCTAGCGCTGTGGCCTCTAGCATAGTTATGAGGAGATATTCTTGGCGTGGATCCCTGGGCCTTGCTCTGGAATCACAGAGGATAACTGAAGACCTCCTCTTTGAAGATTCAGATCTTTTTAGTAATAAAATGGATGAGTCCGTAGAGATGATTAAAACTGAGAGTCACCCATCTCCCTGCACTCTTTACTCCTTTAGGACTTTCCTAGCTCTTGTTTGCCTCAAAGAGCATCCCCGCCTATATTGCTTTCAAGTTCCATAGATGGTCTCATTTACAGCAGTAGAACATTCAGTATCAGAGAAGATTCCAGCTCTCTGCTCCATCAGCCAAGGCTGCTTCTGCAAAAAGGCTACAGCACATATTCTGGTCATTCTTTTACTAAGCATTTTACTCATTGGACTATGCATCATGCTTCATGGTTTGTTTTGCTAAAATGGGGTGACAGTTTATATTTAGTTAGAACTCCTTGCTCCACCTTCTTCTGATGGGGGGGCACCACTTTGAATCAGGAATAGATCAAAGTGCACTAAGGCAAGTGTGTATCAGCAGGACCCAAATGGACAGTTAGTGGCAGGCTAGTGCAAGGAGGATTCACATTCCAGTTTGCCTCAAATTAAATGTTCATGTTGACAAGCCCTCAAACTTTGAGTGTTCCTGTACAGAAAGTTGCCTTTACCTGAGCAGCTTAACTGGCCTTGATCCAAATCTCTTTGAAGTCAGTGGAAATATTCCTATTGACTTCAGTGAACTTTGTATCTGGCCTTCCATTTTCAGTGTTTGTAAAATGCATGTCGCTGTAGTTACTGCTGAGCATACTAGAATTTAAAGAGAGTAACCTACTTAAAGAATTTATATGACTATTTGTAATTCTTAATGCAAGATAAGCTAGAAAAAAATGCTTTTCATTCAGTTAACTCAAGCTCTTTTTTACAAGGCTCATGCTGAAGCTATCCTTGTTTTAGAAAGCACTATTTTAAAACTAGGGAGCTTTTTCTGAGACTTTGCTATTTTCCTTCACAGTCATGTTTTTATTTGGTATTCATCTGTTTTCTTTTATCTACCTTATGATATAAAATAATATTGATAACTAAGGCTACAATTTTGGCACAAATTTTCATTAAATTTCATGGCAGAGGTGAAGGAAGAAATGAAAAGTCACAGAAAGATCTCCAAATGAGGTTTTCACCTGCTGTTTTCAAGGAAAAGCTATATTTTTTTCTCCAGTTTTAAACAAACTGAATCCAATATATCAGAAATGATGTTTAATCTTTGTTGCTACTATGAAATATTACATTGATGCTTTCCTTCCAAAAAACATTTAAAGAGTAACTTGTTGGTTGTAGCAAATTTGGTAATAAAATAAATAAATAAAAAAGAAGACTACTGTTTGGTGGGGGAAGGGAAGGGAAAGAATGGATTATATTTTGGGCGTGCTGAAAATACGGCCCAGGGAGGAATGAGGCGGCATGATTGGAGAGCGAGCCCACCCTATGATGGTGGCTCCTGTCCTGTGGGACTGTAGACTCCCCACTCCAGGCGTTGTGACCTAGAGCATGTGGTTACAATGCCACTTAGGAGATAGATGTGCCAAACCGGTCTCCATCTTGGGGTGCTGGAAGAACTACAAAATGATGGGGGACTGCTCCCTCCTTACCTTACCCTCCCTGCTGGTAAGCCTGATGCCCTCTGGTGATGGGTCTGTCCCTCTTCTCAGACCCAGCTGTTCCCTGGTGCTGAGAGGCGCCACCACAATGATTTTGGCAGCTAGCAGGTGAGGACCCTAGTTCTAGCAGCATCTTGATGCAGAATGGAACCTGGCTGGCACTCTGCATGACGCATAGCAGGACCTGGGTGCCAGTCAGACCAAGCTGCTGAATGCTCCCTTCCAGCCAGGTTTTAAAAAGTTAGAGGTATTGTCCTTTTGACTCTTCTGTCTCCAGTGCATGCATGTGGTGCTTGGTTCATTCCCATGGGACAAAAGCTGCTGCTGCAGGGTGAGTGTGACGTGGGCTCATCACAGTCTTTATTCAGATTCACTATTGTGAATTTCGTGACCTCTGTGCCAAAATCATAGCCTTATCCATAACACTCAAACTAGCTATCTGGTCCAACCTCTTGTATATCACAGGCCACAGAATTTCACCCACTTACCCTTGTATTAAGTGCAATACTTGTTTGACTAAAACTTATCATCCAGAAAGGCATTCAGTCTTGATTTGAAAACATCAAGAAATGGAGAATCCACCCCTTTCCATGGTAGTTTGTTCCGATGCTTAATCACCCTCATTGTTTGCATTGAGAATTCTTCTTGTTTTTCTGGATCAAGTTTATAGGCAGGGTGGATTGATTTAAATCAAGGTGATTTAAATCATGATTTCAGTCACCAAGAGAAAATAATTGATGTAAATCGTTTCCCACTGATACTTCTTCACATATTTCTTAAACAATGGTGCAAATCTGATCACTAAAACATGTTTATTTACAACTCAATACAGCATTTTACAACATCAAGGAGGGCATACTTTGTGTAATTTTTTAGATAACTTGATTTTTATTAAGTTAGGAAATAGTACATAATACTCATTACCTGTGTCAAACTGCAGATGCAGCAGCAGTACATTAGGAATGGTAAGAACTAAATCTCACACACACACACAAACACAATAGTCCTTATATTTTATTAAACTAACTCTTAAATGTTACATAAATGTTTCACATTTGCAATTGCAGCAGTCTCCTGAGTTGCTAGCTGACGGTTGTCCTTAAAAACTTGTTTTTTATTTTCAAATTTCATTGTCTAACAGACAAGTCATCACAACACTAAACGTATGCTGTCCTTAAAACTTCTACAACTAGCTTTCCTCTTCCCCATTCCCCCTATCATTTTTTATTCATAGAGAAATATGAGTTTTCCTGCTTTTTCAACTCCCAATCAATTTCTTAGCTTTGAGTGAATGAATAATACCAAACGATAAAAATATTCTCTATGTGCCTGCAGAAGAAGCTACTGCTGTGAAAAGTTGTCTTAGCAACTGAAGGAACTCTGTTTCAAGATACCTGGCTAATGATTTCCAACAATTCAGGGAAGTGACTTTGTTCAAAACATCATTAGTAAACATGTACTGTTTAAATGGTTCTACTCCAGCCCTGAAATTTGTTATGACTGGCATAATTGAGGAGTGATTTTGAGATGCCCATGCCATGGCAGCAGCATCTTCTTCAGAAGTTAGGCATTTCCCTTTATATCTAGGGGTGGAGAACGTTCGCAAGAAAATGAGGTGGAGTTAGTGCTTGATACATTCACTTCAATTATTGCCTGCAGTTTAACTTTCTGGTGAGGCATTTCTTTCTTCAATGGCTCTTGAAGTGCCTTCCAAACTTTGACAGCATCAGCAATGCAGCAACAATTTATCTGAAGTTTGTTTAAGGCTATGGATATAGGCGTCAGTATACTGAGCATATCCTCTACATTCCTCTTTAATCCAGGGTTAGATACTTTGGATGAGGTACTTCCATCTATTTTATCATGGTTTTCTTAAAAAAATTTTATGAGTATAGAGCAGTTCTTAATAAATTGTTCAAAACAATCAACCATAGAATTCCATCAAACATCTTGAGGGAGAATTAATTTGGATCCTCCTGCTCTCTTCAGTGAAGCTGAAGCAAGCCGTTGTTACGGAAGCATTTTGCAACTTCAACAACATTTTCTTTTATTCCTGGAGAAGACGTACTTAAGTCTTTGGCTAAAAGATGCATTAAATGGGCACTGCAGCCATATGTTATTAAGGATCATTCTTCCATTTTTTCTTTTAAGTATCTTCTCATCTTTGCCATGTTTGCAGCATTGTCTGTGACATAACTGTGCACGTGACAATTGAATTTTTGTTCACAATTTATTACAGCTTTCACTACCACTTCTTTGAAATATTATGTTGTGGGGGCATTTTCCCAATGTATCTATTGTTTCCAAAAGATATGCAACCCCATCTTCTGTTGTCACACAGGCACATATTACTGGATCATTGTGTGCATTGGTCCACCCGTCCAGGCTTAACTGGCAAATTTCCCCTCAGTATTTCTTGCACACTGTTCAAGTTCCTTCTCATACACTGTATCTAGCAACCTTCCACCAATGTCCGCTCTACCAGGTGGAGTGTAGCCTGATCGTAAGGACTCAACCATGTCAATTAAGTGTGTATTGTTAACTATGCGAAAAGGAATATTGGTGGCATAAAAGAACCAAGCAATCTTTTCATCTGTGGTGTTTTGTTAGTATTTGCTGGCCTTACTACAAACGCATCCATGGTAGTAGTTTTACTGGATCATTGAAATCTTTTGCTTGCTACTGATACCTTGTCTGAAATACATTTAGTTGCAGCATTACTGTTAAAAGTACTGAAGTTGGCGCAGATAGACAGTTACAGTCAAAGTCTCTTATGCATAAATGGAATCCTAAAACAAAATTAAAAAATGATTTTGAATAGTCATTCTTCTCAGTTCTTCACACTCTATTATTCAGTTAATCATTTACATTTTTTTCAGCAAGGATGCAGATAAGATTCCCAATTACCAAAAAAGCTAAGACTGACTGCACTTAGAGTGCATTTAATTTTGCAGTAAGCCCCATAGAACTCACTGGCACTTCTGTTTTTTTGAGAAAACAAGTGTAGGATGGAGTTCCCTGGGGGAAGCTGAGTTTTGCTGAAGTAAAATAGGGAATACTTAACGGCATCACCATTATGGTCTGTGGCCATGATGTTCCAAAATAAAGGGCATGTATTGTGTAATATAAAATAAGAAAATGACACCCATTGTCAACTGGCAACTCTAGGTTTCTCTTACTGCAGCTTTCTGTACCGTATGCTTGGGTGATAGATTCTAAATCTACTTAGCTAATTAAACAAGCCATAAGGATTAGCTAAACTAAACTTTTTTTCTAGCAACATCCAACATAGCAAACAGCTTGGGAATTTACTTGTTAAATCACACTTATACTAAAAGGCATAGAGTCTTGAAGAATGATGCATTGCAAAATGAATTATTTAAGTTACAAACCAGTTGATCCACATTGTTCTTCAGACATATCCACACCTTCATCCACATCATTTTTTCCCAGTAAGCAGTTTTCATTATGATGTTTCATTCTTGCAACTAGGCCCTGCATCTCCTTCTTGCACTGCTTATACTTGACACGTTTTCCTTTTTTACCCAGGGAAGTAATTTCTTCAAAATATTCCCAGATAGGATCTCTTATGCCCAGAAGCCATGACAGTTTTTCTGTGGCAAAAGTGTGGGGAAATATAGGAAGTTGTTTTACTGTTATAACAGTATACTGAGTATACTGAGTGTAACTGGGAAGTTATACTGAATAATGTCTTCCTTTTTTTTTCTAGTCCGAATCTGTTCCTTTCTTCTCTGCCTCTGTCCTTTGTCTCTCTGTCTTTAAGACAGTGTCTTAACTAACTCCTCTGTCTTGCTTGGCCCAGCTCCATCACCACATAAGCACAGAACAACAATCCTACCCAGCTTGTCTTTCTTTGCACATGTGACTTAGTCTGCTGAGAAACAGAAACTGAAAGCCCAGAACTTTCAAGAAGGAAGGAGCTGGTAGTTTGGCTGGACAAACTAGAGCCATTAATTCATTTTTATGAGACTAAGTGTAGGTTTAGCATGTTTGCGATGATATTTAATTGTAACTGTTATTTTTTAAATGAAAGAGAAATTTAGTATTTTATAGATGATTTTAAAAAAGTAAATATCTGCTTTAAATAAAAAATACCCAATTTAAATTAAAAAATCTGATTTTTTAAATTTTAAATAATTGATTTTTGTCCATCCTGTTTATAGGGCATGGTAGTTGAGCAGAGTCTCTTCTATTATGGGAGGAGAGAGAACAGACAGCATTTTTTCCCCCTTTGGACCTAGGAAAGGGATCAAGAGTAAATAAATGTTGCTAAATAAGTTTGCTAAATATTCAGCAGCTTCCAGGAAGGTTAACCATTTTCAGTTTTTCAATTTTTAAATTATTTTAATTTTTATAACACTATAGAATTTTATGTAAATTATGGAATTAATTCAGGTCTAACTCAAAATTTCATGGGCTCTTTTAATATATTTTTCAGATTTAGCATGTATTAGCTCCCTCTTGTGGCTCTTTAAAAATTAAGCACTAGACTGATAGAGTGTTAATGGCTATAGCTTCAAAACCTGTTGGTGCTTTTAATAGTTTTCTAGCAGATTTTTAAAAATGGTAGCCAAATTGAACTGGATCAAATTTGCAGGAAAATTTCTTTCAGCATATAATATAAAAAAGTACAAAAACCCACTTCTAAAGTGAAAGCAGCTATCTAATGTAACTTTTTAATAGATGCAAAGCAGATAATGCATCTGTACAAGCAGTTACTCTACAACAAATGTATAATAGGCTAATTGGTTTTCTGATAACATTACATGTGAATACATTTTGAGGTGGAAAGTAGGTGAAACACAATCCCTAATTTCTTTTCCCTCCATGATTGAATCTTCTGGCTAGACTTGAAAAATGTACTGTCTTCTTGCTAGTAGCAAGTTAATGGAGGACTGGATGAACATAGACAGATCTGCATAGTAGTGTTGGAACACAGTTATTACACTGCTAGGCTGAGTCCTGCTGTTCCAATTATCTGCCAAGTTTGGGGCAAGAACAGGACATTTCCTTTTCTGCCTGATGCATGTACAGCAGGGGAACACCACTGTGCTCAGTGTTCTGGTCCCTGCTCTGTGTATGTCTCAGGCAAAGTGGAGAGTGCAGTGCTCAGATAGTGAACAGTACACAAAGAAGAGGCAGTAAAATTACTTGTAGATTCCAGTTACTGTGCAGCTATGGGTATTTATCCCGTGATGCTGCCCCAGAATTCCTCTAGGCAAATCATCCCTCTTTGGTACTGGCTTGGGATGTAGGCTTAGGTCTTTGAGCATGTATCTGGCAAATCTTGTTGGAGCTTGGTCTTTGACAAGCACTCTGGTTAGAGGGTTCTTGTATTTCCTCTATTAGGTTGTAGTAATAAAAACATAAGAACAGCGTTCCTGTCGACGCAGCACTATACCACTTACGGGGGTGGTTTTCCTCCGTCAATTTCTCGATCGACTGAGTGGGTTTACACAGACCGCTCAGTCGATCCAGAGACATTGATCTGACTGCGGTGAATTTGCCACCATCAGTATAGACCCAGCCTTAGAGGTGTGCACTAGTTAAATCGTCATGTGAATATGCTGAGATTGTATACAAGAATGCCAAGTAATGTTAATTGTAATGATAGTTTTCATGGTTTGGACAATTATCAACCAATTTACTTTATTTTTACTACACAGCAGCTGTTGGACGATAATTTCTGGCTGTTATTATCTTGTGAAGTATTTGAAACAGTGATCTAAAGGTCAAGGGCTCTGTATCTCATTGCCAATATATTGAGCTGATTGGTGCCTCCTTCTATTCCTTACCTCCAGAGGATCTATTTTGAAAATATGGACTCTTCATTTCAAACAGTTTGTGTTTCACAAGTTGGTATTCTGTAGCAGGGAATATTTTGGACTTAAACCTTTTTGGAAGATATCCCGTTTTAAAAATGTATGTTTGTATCACTGTATATAGCAGGGTTTGTTTTTTTCTGAAGAAAGTTCATTAATCAGTTAACCTTCTTTTGAAAATTGCTTATAAATTGATAATTGGCCCTGGGACCAAGCAAGTTTGAAACCTTCTAGAAAGCAGGATGTATTAGCGTATTTAGTCTTCTTCCATCATTCAGGGTTCTGAGTTTATAAAAGGGAGAATAACCCAAGTAGTTCCCCCATTCCTTCTTATTACTGAAAGTGCAGTGAGTTTGGGAGCACACTTAATGGCTAAATTTTTCTCATTTTTCCCTCTGAATGCTTATATAGCTGTTAGTAAAGGATTCATTGTTGTTGGTTTGTTTTTTTTATTATTTTTTACATGTGTGTTCCTTTGCTATTGCTAGCATTGCCTAGTGTTTAGCCCTCCTGGGCTGCTTTCCTTCCCTTGTGTTGGTTCTCTTCAGCTGATTTTTCCTCATAAGTATTTCCTATCTTGGGTCTGTTGATGCTGCATGCAGGATGTCTAAAGGGGCTAAGAAAGCTTGGGTCAAGTCCTGTGCTTTGTATAATTTTGTAATGTCCATAACAAATACTGATGCTCAATCTTTCTAGGAAGGTGGTTATAAAATGGTTTTCCTTTGGCTACCCATGCAGTCAGGATGTTTAGCTGCATTCATTGTCCATGATGGATAATTTTCATAGTGCAGAAAAGGCTTTAAGAGATTAAACTAAAAATGTGCACCCAGGAGTGCCAGGGAAGGGTGAAACCTAGTGGCTAATAATTGCTTATTATATAGTTATGAAATATATTAAATGAGTATCAATTTATTATAGACTTTGAATAACAACATTTTGTTTCTTTTATAACTAGCACTCATGATGGCAAAGCAATGGGTTTGTTTTGTTTGTCACTTGTGTGTGTGCCAGATGGAGCCTTAATATGTGTCAGGAGATAAATGGGCCATTATTAAGATTAGATGCACAGTGATCATTTTAGCTTTGTTTATTTGGGTCATCAGACATACTAGAGGATGATCTTTTCTAGGATAAATACTTTGGCAAAACAAAATCCTTTCCTTTCTTCCTAGATTACTATGAAAATAAACGTAAATGGCTTCTTTGACTGTCTCGTTTTTAAGGAACACAAAAGTTAATTTTATTTTAAAAGGATGTTGTTAATTGTTATTTGGATAAAATAAGCATAAAAGCTCTTACTGTCAGTGATTTCAAAATAAAATGAAAAAGTATATTTAAGAAAACAAAGCTAAGTCAAGCAAATTCTTATAATTTACTGGCCTGTTTAGTCAAGTTGCTATATATTTAAGGAGATGAATTATTCACTTTTACAGATTCAGTAAGGTGGAACTCTTATGTAAGATATAACCACTATTTCTATTAGGGATATAAAATATTAAACAGTTAAACAGGTAACCAACTGTAAGTATTAGTTTTACTGTTAATATATTGCATTAAACATTTAAAACAGATGGGGGGGAGGGGGAGAAGCCAGATCAGCTGTGCGCAGACTTCTGCCCTTGCAGCCACTGCCCCACACCCAGACTCGCTGGTGCGGGCTCTCATCCCTGTGGTGACAGTGTCGGGCCATGGCGGAGACAGCTAAACTGCTGCTGCTGAGGAACGCCAAAGCCCGGGTGCAGCTGCTGCGGAGCACCCCTCTGTGGAACACCAGAGACCATGGGTCTGAGACAGGGGTC
>ML675613.1:66286264-66309651 GCA_007922155.1 Mesoclemmys tuberculata | reverse complement strand
GCAGCCTCCTCACTGAACTCTTTCTGTCTGCTACAGTGGGAGGGGAGGGGGACTGCTGGTGAAGACTGGTGGGCCTTCAAGGTTGTAAAAATGATATCTGTGGCCCTCAAGTTTAAACCAGTGGTTCCCAAGCTTTTTAACAGGAACTTTTTAAAACAATATTTACATCCTTAATTTCTATTCTGGGATTACAAATCTACTCTTAGAAAAATGCATTCAACAAATTTAAACTGTGTGTATTATCAAAGGACTTTCATGTTTATAAGTGCCTTTATTTTGTTTCAGGTTGCAATGTAAGATTTTAGAAGTCATAGCTCCACCACACCACAATGGAATGGCCAATGGCCATATCAACAGTACTGATGAAGACACTATCGTCATCAGTGATAGCGATGATTCAGAAACACACAACAGCTCTGCACAAAATGGGTAAATGACAATTTTACAAGTGTATCAAATATTTTGATTAGTCTCATTTTCCAAAATTTAAAGCAGATTGAATGGGGTTTTTCATGAGATTTGTCTGAAGCAAACTGCAGGGAATATGGTGTCAGAATATTCAGCCATCTGTGCAGTCTGGCTAAACATTCATAGGTGAAAATATTGCAAAATAGGCAATTTAAGTATATTTAGTCAGAAAAGTATGCAGAGTGTTGAAAGAAGAATAACTGAGTCATAAGAAGCATTAATTAATTTCAGATTACATTGTCTGTAGTAATGTAGCGCTAGGTCAATTTTCAGAGTTTCTCTTTTCTACCTACCTCTGCACTCTGTTTACCAGACTTAAAACTAACAGTATAGCATTTAATGTATTTTGATTTTTTTAACAAAACCTGAAAATATTTGTAAGATTGCAACACTGATTCAGGGTTCGATTTTTAAATAGAAGTTTCACTCTAGAGCAAATATGGAAAAGAGCTTTTCTGGAAGCTATATGGCCCATTATGTTATGTATTTCTTTTGATATTTGTATTAGATGAACAGACTTCTTCCTCATGACCCAGCTCCTCCTGGATCCTTAATTTAGTGTGTCGTTTTTCCTCTGCTATAGGAAAGACTCCAAATTCAACTTTTATGATTTTATACGTAGGAGCAAGTAGGATGATGAGATGGGCTGATTTAAACCCTTATTTGGACTGGTTCCTGAGAGTGGTGCATGGAAAATTATGAAAGAAAATGTGAAAGGGATAGATTCAAGAATTTTCCCTAGTATGAAACAAGGTTCCTATTTACAATTATTTCACCAGTTCATGGTATAATGCGCATGATGCTGAGCTACAGACTTAGATCACAGTCCTGAAAACTGATTGTTGTGGGCAGACCCCATGCCTGCGTGGAGTCCCATTGAATTCAGTAGTGTTTCATATGAGTGTAGGGGCCTGTCTAAATCAGGGGTTCTCAAGCTATTTTTGCTTGGGACCTCCTTTGCAAATATTTCACGCTGTGATAACCCCTCTCCCCCCAAAAAGGGATG
Organism: Mesoclemmys tuberculata; assembly: GCA_007922155.1. Classification (NCBI taxonomy): domain Eukaryota; kingdom Metazoa; phylum Chordata; order Testudines; family Chelidae; genus Mesoclemmys; species Mesoclemmys tuberculata. The sequence goes on along the minus strand of ML675613.1, from coordinate 66,308,177 downwards.
ATTCCCCCTACCCCCAATGCCATGCCACCCTTACTGGCACGCGTGGGGGCTGACAGCTCACGACCCCCACTAATAACTTCATGACCCCCTCAGGGATCATAACCCCCAACCCCTGGTCTAACTAAATAGATCAGTTTGCAGAATCAGGGCCATTACTTTTGAGTAATCTGAAATGGTTATTACTACAATACAGTTGCTTTCCCATTTCCACAGTCTGCTATTACTTAGAAATATAAGTGGTACTGCATTCATAAACACTACTTTCACCATGCTCAAAGTCATGACAATAAAGAACCAAGACTTTCAAATCCCTGTATTACAGAGACCTAATCTTACTGTGACTGGAACTTGGCTCAGTTTCTGTCTTCATGCTTTATGTTTGAAAAGAAGTGTATCTGCAGAATTATTCTTTTCTTCTTCAAAAAACCATAGCAACTATTAGCTAATATCTTTTTAATTTACAAAGTGCCTTATTCCACAGTTTTCTTAGTAAGTGTGTTTACATTAGTATGTTTTTATGTGTGTTATCATAAATAGTGTGTCATTTCTTCTAAACTTATTATAATAATATCTATTACTGTAATGCCCAGAAGGCCCCACAAGGATACTACTATACAATGGACAAAGTCAGTGGACCAGATTGTGGCCTCAGTTTTACTTATATGAATCTGGAGTAACTCCATATTGGCAAGTCCCTTTAGTTTATATGCCTCACTTCTGCTACCTGTAAAATGAGGATAATTATATTCTTCTGTATAGAGCATTGTGAGATCCATGAAGCAAGTGCTTTGGAGACCCACTTTTGCAATTGACAACATGCAGACTGGTTTCAGCACGCTCACAGCTCCCCACTGACTTTATTTAGGCTATATATAAGTGCCGCAGTTCATTCTTGTGTTGCCAGTTGCAGGTTTATTTATTATTCATTGGATGTCAGGTTATGTAATGAGGTTGCTCCTTGTGTAACTAAGCAAGTAATGAAGATAAACCTGGGGAATTGTATCTACTCTTTAATGATGTTTCTAATGTCATGTAAGGGAGTTTTTGATTTGTTCATAGAGGAGCCCTGTATCTTGAAAAATATGTACACTCTCTGTTACATGAGTATGAAATTCAAGGGAAGTTATCTTTAAATTTAATACAGATATTGGCTGCAATTCTGAAACTAGCTCTGTGCAGGCAGACACTTATGTCCAGCCAACCCCATAAACTTCCATTTTTGCAAAGCCAGTTGTAGGATTAGGGTTGATAGCCTCACTTGACTTTAATTTTTCTGGATTTTTTTTTTGTGGGAGAGGAGAGAAGCTTCTCATTAACTGTATGAAAGCTTGTTTTGCATTGTTATTAAATAATATAATTATTATTATTAATAGCAAATGTTTTCTTTGGTGGCATAGCTAATCAATACTGCATGATGTAAACAATGACCAAACAATTTGTTACTAGAAGTTTAAAAATACAAAACTAAAATATCATGAATGAGAAAAAGTTGCAAAATTGGATAACCTCATTAGCCCATATCTGCTACTCCAAGATGTTAAAATTATTGGCCACATCCCCAAAAGAGCCTACCTGAGTATGCATGCAGTTTTGCTATGAGTTTGTATGTATTGTGATCTTGATTCTCTAAACTGTTACCTCCCCTAGGGTAACAAGATAGCAAGTGTGAAAAATCAGGACAGAGGGTGGGGGGATAATAAGGGCCTATAAAAGACAAAGCACCAAATATCAGGACTGTCCCTATAAATTGAGGATCTGGTTATCCTACTTACACAAGTAATACTTATATTTGTGAATAGTCCCATCGAATTGACTGGGAAGATTTTGCCGTGCAAACCTTTAGGGATTAAATTTTGTCACATGTGGAAAACCTTTTCAGCGTGATAGATTTTATATCATTCCTGAATTTGTCTTGGGTACCAGTGAATTGTATACACAGTATAATTGTTCATTGTAGTTTTTCCTTCAAGACCATTCATTACTCTGAAAAATAAAATAAAAAAAAGAGTCTTGACTGAAGAGTCTCTTTAGCAGAAGAGGTTAAAATGCTCAATTTGTTAGCTTCTAGGTCTCAGTTACATGTGCACTGCTTCCATCAAAAAGTGAGGAGCCAGAGTTGGAGAAAGGAGGGAATCAAGATCTGTTTTTGTTTTTCTCTGATTGTACATAGATTCCCCACAGCTGTAAATTGGAAATAACAATACATACCTCAACATTGGTGTTACAAAGCTTATTCATGTTTATGAAGTGTTATATAAAATCAAAGTATTATTTTGATTTACATAGGAGAGTAATACAATAATTTTCAAAGTTCAGAACTCTTCCATGTTTAACAAAGTAATAAACACAATCCTTGCTCTTATGCTCTAGGCAAGATTTAGCAATACTATAAGACCTGCAAATTTTAACTGAATAGATTCTTAAACCTCTTTATAAGAATGCAGGGCTCTTCTGCTGACTCATCCTAGAGTCAGGTGCCATAACCCTGCTTTTGAATTCAGGGTAATTACTACTAATTTATGCTATCAGGTGTGCATCATTAACTCCAGACAGGATCTAAAGGAAGTGTCTCTTTGCACTAGAGGAAATTTAGGACCTAGGATATCTCAGAGGAAAATCCTAGGAATGCTTACACTTGAAGAGGAAGCTAAGGTTGAGAGTTTGCTTGGTTTTACTGTTTTTGAGTACCTAGTAAAGCTAGAGACCAGCAAGGGGGTTAAGTTTGAAAACTAGTTCATGGTCTTCATGATCAGTTGAAGATTAGATAGGGTGAGTCTGCCTGTTCACTCCAATATATATGTTGGTAGAATAAATTTGTCAGTTTGGTCTTTATTTTCTGGTCCTAGTCCCCTGACATGGGTCAGGGTTATAAGGTTCAGAGTCATATGAAGGGAAAAACTATTCCTTTACTCTAGTTTTCAGTTCCATTTGGTGTTGGGAGCTATTTAAAATGTATAAAGGAGTTTAGAAAATACTTTTAATGCTACTTATTCTGATTGATTTTGTTTTCTACTTGAATGGTAGACTGAGAAGGTTTCTATTTACTTGAATAATTGAACCCATCTGAACGAATGGCAACAAATATGGTGACATATGGTGGGGGCACTAGCGTGTTTATTATTCATATGGAGGAAACACTCTAATACAAATCTATAATCTGAAGATAAGAAAACTAAAATAATAAAGAAGACTAATCAAAGGCTGAAGACCTGATGTATTATGAAAATCTTCAAGCTGTTCCATAGCTAGTCTTAGCAAACACTCTCTCTCCAAAATTATCTTCATACAATCCAGAGAAAGTGCAAGGAGTCCTTTAGTGCTATAATGACTAAACTATAGATGATAAATTTCAAACACTATATCAGTACTTCTAAAATCTTGTTAAATTGGGGGTATAGTGACTTCTTAATTAGCCATAGCAGTCTAGCTGTAAGTGGTTTTTGATTACCTAAATTTTTATTTGAGAGTATGCTTGTATGACTTGAGTAGTTTCAAATCTCCACCTTTTGCCAGATCATAATAGCATATTATGCATGTTCAAGAATGTGACTAGGGTGCTTATGTGTTTAAATCAAACAAAACTCTCAAGAAATAATCAGGATTTAAGGCTTTACTAGCTGGTAGATCATTTAACCATTATAAGCAATTCCTCCAAGAAAAAAAGTTGCTTAACAAGGAGTGGCTTCTGTTCTAAAAAGAGATCCTTGTTTCTCATTTTCAGAGGACACTGGCTCTGTCTTACAGGTTGATTGTTTGTTTGTTTTTGTGGGGGGCAGGTAAAATTTGTCTAATTGTGCATCTGAATCTTGTATATAGTCACAATCTTTATACCATGCAGACAAATGTATGAATCAGAACTCTGGGACAAATCTCATATCTGTAACCCTTATATACGATTCCAAAAAATCTCTTGGCTATACTCTACTAGGAATAAAATATAGTTTCATGAATGGTAAAAGAAATGCACGTTACAGTCAGCAATAGAGTCCATTTTCAAGTGTTTCATAAATGTTACAAGGACTGAATAGCAGTACAGTGTATTGCCAGAAAGATACTAGTGCTTCCATGTAACTTCATGTTCCCATCCAGATCCATTATGAATTTTGAATTGTCTAGTCCTGTGCCTGCCAAAGCAGTAGCACTTTGAGATTATGGATGAAAAACACTAAGTATTATTATTTAATAATAAAGCACAACATAGTTGAAACAAAATAAAATCATAGCAACTTCACACCTTTAGTTTCATTGTTGTATATTTTTGTATATAAATACCATTAACATACTGTTTAAAGCAATATCTAATTTTTAATAAAATCAAATAGTTTTAATAAATATTGGGTTAGATGTATTTTGGTGATGTCTAGCCTCCCAACACAGGTTTAGGAAAATATATTCATCTTGCTGATGAACAGGGATCCTAGTTTTCCATGTTTTAAAAAAAAAAATTAAAAAAAAATCCATATTTTTCCCCAATTAAAATGAAATGCTTAACCTTAGTTTCCCTAGCCACAATATAGGTATCCGATAAACACAGTGTTTTATTGATACATAGTAGAACCCTGTTTATCTGAAACTCCATTATCTGGCTCTCTGTATTAACCGAACCACCAGCAGTCTGGGGCTGACAGTGGTGGGGCTCGGCTGGTCAGCTCCAGGTGGCTGAGGGCTCCATCTGTCAGAGCCACGCAGGGCTGACCACCTGAGCCTCTCCCTCCCCCACCTTAAAATAAGGGATAGAAAGATCTTTGCCAATTCTTCTGATTATCCTAATTGAGTAAGTGATACTGGTACTTTCAGTAAAATTTAGTTAATATGTTTTTATTTTTTCACAAAATGTAAAAACTAAAGATTCTCTTTTTAAAAAAACAACAAAAAAACCCCCAAATTCTTCATTTTTCCTTGGGAAACTGATGAAAAATACATAAATCTTCATAAGGAAAGTATGCTGTCTCTACTGTACTAATTTGTAATAAGAGGTGACTGTTCCTTAGAATGGACTCTATTATGACTATCTTTTTGTCAGTCCATTTTTCCAAAAAGTTCAGAAAGAAATGCATTGTTTTGTGAAGCTTCTTCCTTTCAAAATGTTGTTAACCAGAGTATTCATTCTTCTATGCTGATCCTTTAAGTGCTGCATTTTAGTTATTACAGCAGTCTGGTTGTTTGCCGCCTCTTTGCTTGATTCATGCCAGTAGGTGATGGCAACAGCATGAACTTGAGCATGGACTTAAATTATAAAATATAATTTGTCTTTGTTTGACTATCTTGTTCTGTCTGACTTTAAAACTAAATGCAAGTACATGTGTATTTGCCATTTTTATTATTTTGTTTAGAAGTCAATGAGTTGATTAGCACATACAGTGGCACCCATAACTTCCACTGGTGCCAATGTACTTTCCAGAGGCCTGTTTGTGTTTTAAGATCTGTGTTCCAAAATATGTTTAAAAATATGATTGTGTGTTCAAAATACTTCATAATTTTATTTTTTAGGAAGAAAAAAGCATTAATTGATCCCTTCTTGTTCAAGTACAAAGTCCAGCCTATTAAAAAAGAGCTATATGAATCTGTTATTGTAAAAGCATCTCAGATAAGGTAAAATTACTGTTTTTCTTATTGTCCTTATACATGAATTAGAATTGCACTGTGCTTGAATTATGCCCTGTGTTGTTTTCACTGTAAGTATATGTCTATTTCTGGTCAAAATAACACTTGATTTTACTATGTATTCAACACCCAGCTAGAAATGCTGAAGCAAAACATTCTAGCTGTGCCCCACAGGTTTTCTGTACTGTTTCTGTAGTATTTTTAGCTAGATTGACTTTAAATAGTCTGAAACTCGGGAGTTGAGTTCTCTAATCAGTTTTAAGCAATTGCCATTTTGACAGCATGTAATTGTTGCTCTTTTAAAATAGAGGGTTTTTAAATAACCTCACCTTAGCAAAACTGTGATAAGTTTTCAAAATAAAAAATCACCATGATTTTTAAGAGTAAATTGTGCATCAATTTCCAGAGTATGAAATCTGAATGATTTCTAGTGTTTGATGTGTTAATACAGATTCATTCATTTGTATTGTGATCAATCTCTAGTATTATCAGAAATATCTGTTCACTATGTGCAATAAAAAAACACAGGTTGAGAATGGAATGGATGGTTTGTCACTTAAGATATCTGGATTCAATTGCCAGTTGTGTCACAGAATTCATGTGTAACACTGAGTAAATTCTTTATTCTCTTTCTCCCTGACTCCGTAGTTTCTCTCTATTCAGCAAGCACTTAAGCACAATTTAATTAAACACAAGCTTAATTTTAAAGGATGGACTTAAACACATACTTTAAATGTTTTGCTGAATTAGGGCCTTTGTACCTCACTTCCCCATCTGTAAAATGAGAATACTAAAATTTATTTGATCCTACAGTCTCTTTTGTCTCTTTAGATTGTAAATAAATCTGCAGGGCAGGTGTGTCTATTGATGAGTGTACAGTGCCTAGCACAAAGGGGCCCCAGTCTTGGTTAGGACCTCTAGATGCCATTGCAGAACAAATAACTCATATTCTTCTTTGAGTGCTTGGTCACGTCCATTCCAATGTAGGTGTGTGCACACCCCGAGCATTGCCTCTGGAAAGTTTCTCCCTCAGTGGTATCTGTCAAGTCATTTCTGGTGTCCTCTGGAGTCGTGCCCTCATAGCGCTGGCATATAGGGCCTTGCCACCCCCTCAGTTCCTTCTTATTGCCGGAACCTCAGCTCGTCCTTGTGTTCTTACAAGTACTTCTCTCAATGGACTCTTGTTTCTCTACCTGTATATAGTTATTCATAGTGGTGAAGCTTTAGTTTTTAGTTTAGTAATTAGTTAGGTTAGAGAACCCAGTTTAGCAAGATTAACCCTTCCCTGGCACTGGGGCATGCCTTGGTCCCTAGGTTTTAAGCCATGCATGGCTTGCTGTAAGCCGATGCCCATCAGTGATCTCTGTTTTAGCTGCCATAAGTGTTTTGGGAGAGTCCTACCTGCAGGCATGCTGCAGGTTTGCAAGGGGTTCAAACCCCATACCAAGAAGAACAGGGATCAAAGACTCAGATTATTCTTTATGGAGGCAGCTCTCTGTACCCTTTTGGAACCGAGCCATGCCAACTGAGTCCCAAGCACTTCAGTTTCAGTAAGAAGCATTCCAGCCTCTCTGAGACGCAGCATAGTTCAGCCTCCAGCACTGGGGAAAGACTCATCTTCCATGTCCCAGGACTCTTGGCACTGTCCAGTATCTCCAATGCAAAGGAGGTCTGTGTCCCAGTGGGACTCTCAGCAGTGTTCCCAATAACTGGTACCAAGAAAGGAACAGTGGAAGACTGATGTTGAGGAGTACCTCCAGTCAAGGTCCACAGACCACAGAGATGCTGGCAGAGTGCGACCTGTGCCGAGCGACTCAGACTCAAAAGCTGCCAGCATGGGACCATTAACTCTAGCCTCAGGAAGGGATCCATTGAGTCTAGTACCATTGGACTCTCCACTGAGGGCGAGCCATCGGAGTACAGCCCTGGCACTAACATCTATCCCAGAGGTGTTTGAGGGAGTTATCATTCCCGGTACTGCCATCCTTCGCCATACGGGACCTGGTACCAGAGGCGAGAGCAACCACAGCACTGAAACTCCAGGTGCCGTCAAAAAGAAAGCCTGCCATGATTGTGCAGCATGTCTCCTCCTTCACAGCACTGCTCTCTGGCACTGGTCAGTACTACTACACCGTGGTCTCCAAGCAGTGACACCTCGCAGTCTGACTCAGAGGCGGAGTCTTACACTTCCCACAGGAACTGACATTGAGCTGACAGGTGTTACCTGGTGGCTGACATGAGCCAGGGTTTCCTGCCAGCAGGCTGGCCACCAGCACAATGGCAAATGCCTATGCAATGGCCCTTCTGGAATCTCTGGGCATTTCAACCAGTACAAGCATCACAGTCCAGGAGGTCATACTCCATTGAATCAGAGTGTAGAGCTCCCCTACCACCTCTGTTGGTACAGGAACCATGAGCTGGCACCAAGCACGGTACTGAACTCCAGGACCTGGCACTGTTGGATCCTTCTAGTGCCAGTGGAGTAGAACAATGCCCTGTGCCTTTTCAGACATCATCTTCCTCCCCTTTTGAAGCAGTGGTGGGAACATCTATTGTACTTTCGCAGGATGATTACTGGGTGCATCAGGAGCTCTTCAGGAGAGAAGCTCAGAACCTGGGAATCCAGGCAGAGGAGATTTCTGAATCTTTCCATACCCTCGGGGACATCTTAGCTCCTTTGGGTCCATCGCAAATGGCTTTGCATTTGAGCAGCACCATTCTAGACCTTATCGAGGCCCTGTGGCAGACTCCAGCTTCATTGCAACCAGGAGCAAAGAAGATAGAGAAAAGGTACTTTGTCCCACTGCAAGAGTGTGAAATTTTTATATACCCATCCTCCTCTGGGTTCCCTGTTCACTGTTGTGTCTGTAGCCAATGAAAGGGAGAGGCCAGGGCAGCAAGGACCTACACCCAACACCAAAGAAGTAAAAAAAAAATTAGATCTTTTTGGCAGAAAGGTATACTCTACAGCTGAACTCCAGCATAGGATTACTAACCAACAGGTGCTCCTGAGCCACTATAATTTTAACTAAATTCAAAGAGTTACTGTCACAGGAGTCCAAGGCTGATTTCTTGGCATTAGCTGAGGAGGAGGAGAGCAATGGCAAAAGCGTCACTACAAGTAGCTTTGGATGTAGCAGATTCTCTCACCCTCTCTCCCTGTTCTTCAGGGACCCTTCTCACAAGCAACTTCTAATCCAGGAGGTGCAGATACTCCTGGAAGTGGGAGCAGTAGAGAAGGTTCCTCCAGAACTAAGGGGCAGGGGGTTTTACTTCTGTGGTTTTCTAATCCCGAAGGCCAATGGCAGTCTCATACTCATCCTGGACTTGCAAAACCTCAACAGATTCATGAAGCTAAAGTTCTGTCTGGTTTCTTTGGCCTCTATTATCCCTTCTCTGGATCCAGGGGACTGGTATGCTGCCCTCGACTTGAAGGACTCTTATTTTCATATCTCCATCTGCCAAGGTCAGAGAAGATTCCTGTGATTCATTGTGAACCAGGTACACTACTAGTTTACCATGCTCCCAGTCAGCAGCCCCTCAGTTATTGATGAAGTGCATGGCAGTCGTCGCAGCTTTCCTAAGGAAGCAAAGGGTTCAGGTCTATCTTTACCTCAATGACAGGCTGATCAGAGGTCAGACCAAGGCCCAGGTGGAGGCAAAAATATTATTAACCTTCCAGAAGTTAGGGCTGTTGAGAAACATGTAGAAATTCACCCTCTCTTCTATCCTTTTGGACAGAAGATTCATAAGGGCAGTCATCAACTCGGTCCAGGCAAGAACCTTCCTGCCAGAAACCCAGTTCCGGGACCTGGGCCTGATCATAGAAAGTCTCAGAAACCACCCCATCACCACATCAAAAAACTGTGTGAAACTCCTGGGACATATGGCCTCATGCACTTATGTGGTGAAACATGCAAGATTGCAACTCAGACCTCTTCAAACTTGGTTAGCATCAGCGTACTGGCTGGGCTGGAGTAGTTTGGACATGGTCATCACACTTCCCTTTTCGTTGGCCACCCATGGGCAGTGAGTATATAAGGCCAGGGAAAGCTTAGCCAGGCATGGCCCTGCCTCAGGGCCTCCACCCCCTCCTGCTGCACCCTGCTTGTGTGGGCCCAGCACGGCTGATCACTGCCAGCCGGCTGCCTTTCCTCTGAAGCAGGTGGGGGGCTAGGGTGCAGGTGGCCCAGTGGGAGGGATTTGGGGCAGGCGGGGCCTGGGGCGTGTGCTTCCTGACGCTTTAGGGCTGGGCATCCTGGTGCTGGGGTCGGCTGGCTCATACCAGCTCAGCTCTTGGGGGGCAGCCCAGCACTCTGGCGCTGGTGGGTGCTCTGGGGTGGGGTGGGCTGGTGTTGGGGCAGAGGCTGGCAGCACTCTGGTGGCAGGGTGCACTCAAGCCACCCATAGTGATCACCTTTGGTGGCTGGATCTGAGGATAATATGTGCAGGTGTCCCAGTCTCAAAACTGCAATTGTTAATGTCTCTACTCACCAACACATCTACACTGAGTTGGTGGGCTCACCTGGGGGTCCTCAGAACCCAGCGCCTTTGGTCTCAGGCATAGCTCTCTCTACACATAAACTTAAGAGAACTCGGAGCGCTGCACCTTGCTGAACAAACATTCCAATCCCACCTGGAAGGCAAATGCGTATAGGTGCTTACAGACAACACAACAGTGATGTTCTATGTAAACAGACAGGGTGTAGCGTGCCCTTCTCACCTGTGCCAGGAATTTCTTCGCCTGTGGGAATTCTGCATATCTCTCCTAATCCACCATGAAGCCTCCTATCTTCTATGGGCATAGAACGAGCTAGTGGATCCTTCTCCAACCATGAGTGGTCCAGCTGCCCAGACGTTGTGAAGGACATTTTTCAGAGGTGGGGAGTGGCCTGTTTCTGATGAAATACAAAAGAAGTGTCTTCAGTTCTGTTGCTTCCTGAGTCACAGCCCAGGCTCACTCACAGATGTGTTTCTCCTCCCTTGGAAAGACCATCTCTTCTTTGCTTTTCCCCTCCATTCCTCTCATACAAAAGGTCCTGCTGAAGGTCAGAGAGGAAGAAATGAGCCTGATCCTAATAGTCCTGGCCTGGCTACGTCCACACTGGTTCACCACCCTTCTGGACGTCTGGGTAGAGACACCAGTTCTGTTCCTTTCTTCCAGTTAGCCTATCTCCATTTCCTGATCCTTCTCCCAAGCCCAGGGCCATTTATATCACCCAAACCTTGAGTTCCTTCATCAGATGGCCTGGAAGTTCCATGGTTGAACCCCTTGGTGCTAGCATGCTCCAGATCAGCTCAAGAAGTTCTTTTAGGCAGCAGAAAACCGTACCTGGCAAAGTGAAAAGGGTTCTCAATTTGGTCAGTGCAGAAAGATCTCTCGCCCATGTGATTTTCAGTACCATGCATTCTGGACTACTTGCTACACCTGAGCAGCAAGGGCTTATCTATGTCATTGATTTAGAGTCCACCTGGCTGCAATTTTGGTGTTCCTTTGCAAATTCGATTTGTAGTCATCCAGCCCTTTGAGGAAACAAACTGTACCCTGAAAATGTGATATCCCTATCCTTTCTAGAGACCTAAATGTGGTATTGTTGAGGCCCATGAGTCTCCCATTCGAGCCCCGGGCAATGTGTTCGCTAGTCTACTTGTCCTGGAAGGTGACCTTGTTGGTGGTCATTACATCAGCCAGAAGGGTCTCACGATTAGGGCTCTTATTTCAGAACCTCCATACACGGTCTTCTTCAAGGACAAGGTCCAACTGCACCCTCACCCAGCCTTCCTCCTAAAAGTGGTGTGTCCATTCCATAATAACCAGGACATTCCTCTTAGTCTTCTATCTGAAACAGTATGCCAATAAAGAGGAACAGAGACTTCATTCTCTAGATGTCAAATGGGTGCTTGCCTTCTACGTGGTGTAGTGAAGGTCGCGCAAGATGTTGTGACGCGTTAGAGATTAGTGATACCACGGGTCTGGTCAGGGACAGTTAGGTACTAAATAGGTTACATAAATTGTTTTGCAATTTATCAAGCTCTGTTTGGTGCCAAGGAAAGCAAAAATGTGAGCTTAGTTATTTGTTGTACATAAGCCAATTCCTGTTGTTCCCTAGAGTAAACATGCTGTGCTGTATAAGAGCTTGAAATTATTGTAATTGCTTAGAGATTCAGCCATGAACCCCACTTGGAATTTGTGGCCCTTCCCCTGCGGCCCACTTTCAGAGCTTCATTAGGGTCTCCTTCCACTGTTTGGAATGTAAGCCGTGATTAAAGCTAAGTGTACCTAATTGGTGTGGGCGTGTTTTTATTCCTCACCTGGTACCCAGAACCTGCAGGCACATAAGTGCTGGCATAACACATGGAGAGACTAAATCGTTTCGGAAAACTACTCTGTTGTATCCACACATGCTATGAACTGGCAAAGGTCCCTGCTCTAGCCCTGACAGCATATTCCCCAAGGACACAAGCATCTTCAGCTGCTTTCATGGCACATGTCTCTATTCAGGACCTCTGTAGAGTGGCAACGTGGTTTTCTGTTCACACTAGTCTTACTATGCCATCACTCAGCAGGCCAGAGACGAAGCTGGATTTGGCCGAGCAGTGCTACAGTCTGCTTGTCAGTGAACGTCGAACCCTAATGCTACATTGGAATGGACAAGAACAAGCATTCAATAGTTTAAACTAGTGTGAACAAGCATTCAATAGTTTAAAACTTTACTGAGAAAATAAGGCAGAAATCATATGACACTGTTCTTATCTGATGTGTGATCAGTAAATTTAAATGTTATAAGTGAATGTAGATTGACTTTTTAGTTGGTAATGTTGCACTTTTTTTTTTTTTTTAAACACACCATAGCCGGAGGAAACATCTCTTTTCTCGTGACAGACTTAAACTTTTTTTGAAGCAACACTGTGAACCACATGATGGAGTCATTAAAACTAAGGTAAGTAAGTGGTGAAATTGTTTGCAAAATAGAGGGAGAAAGAAAGAGCATGATAATCTAGAAATATTATATGAATTCATCTCTTCTCAGACTTTACTTAAAAAAGAAAAAGTTAGCTGCTTTAATTATAAAGTATTATTTTAGGTTTGGCAGCAAACCCATCAGCCAAACTATGCAGCTGATGTGTTCTTTAAGCTATACGAAATGCAGTAAGAAAGACTTGGCACAATAAGCTTGTCACTTTACTGTAATCATGTCTCTCTCCAGGTGACATGATTACAGGCCTGTCTTCACTGCAACAGTTAGCTCAAGTTAGTATATTTGAGTTACCTTATTTGAAATAACCTAGCTTGCGTGAGGGTGACCACACTGAAATAACTCTCAAGCTTTGCAGAGTGTTTAGATTAGCAGAGTGATTTGGGTTAGCAATTGATGAGCTGATGTAATTTTATGCATTGGGGATGCAGCAGCTTAACTAGCTCCATCGTCAGCAGCACTCCAGCTTCATTCCACCCTTCCTGGAAGACCAGCTAGCTCAAATTAAAGGATGCTTTGAGATTGAGGTACGGATTTTAATGTGTGAATTGGAGTTTGATTAGGGGCAAAACTCGAGTTATAGCTCTAGTTAATTACGCAGTAAAGGCAAACCCCAAATCTGTAAGACTAATAAGAGCCGTGTGTGTGTGCGCGGGTCCAATTGACCTCCATGGGCTTTGGTTCATGCCCTATATGTTGAAGATGCCATTAACTGTAGCTGGTACAACTCAGAACTCTAAAGGTTTGCAGAGATTCTGTGTTGCGCCTCTTACAGGTGCAAGGTGGAATTCACAATGCAGTGAGCTAAGGCCACCTTCCAATCCTGTGCTCTTCCATGGCTGAAGAGGCCCTCAGTGCAATTTAGGCAGCCAGGGCTGTCTGTCTAAGTTATGATAATTTCCTAGCCTGCCCTTTTTTCCTTCCTGTAGCACTGTCCAAAATCTCTGCAGTGCTGTGATGTTCCCATTCTGGACAATCCCCTTCCAGCTCCACCCATACCAATGCTTGTAGGAGGTACTAGGGAGATAGCCTAATTGCAGTCTTCTGCTGTGCCTGTGCTGGATGAATCCTTTCCTGGACACATGTGCCTTTTAGAGCCCTTTTACACTGCTCGAGCCCTTCTCTACGTGGTATAAAGGGACCAGAGCAAGGGTGAGACCCTCAGCTCTGAATTCCAGTCTTGGCAGATACATAAGAGAAACACAAATGTGTTTAAAATTAGTTCAAAATGATTTTGTAATTTTAAAGTCTGCATCTTTATTACGTTGGGGCCAAGTTCTGCCTTTAGAAACATATGCAGTATTCCCATTACATAAAGTGGGAGCTGCAAGATAATTTGAGTTCTCAATCTCTTATTAATCTGTTTCTATAGTTTTGCTTGATTAATTATGCATTTGACCCTTATAGAAGAGAATTTTTTTTTCTTGGGCTAACAAATATTCATCTAGTTACTTTTATTGTCTTTCTGAAAGCATGGTTCCCTACTCACATAACTTCATAACAAATATTTATATTTTCATCCTTCTGTATTAAGGCAATGTCAGTTGCAAAATACAAGATAGCAGAACAAGATTTCTCCTATTTCTTTCCTGATGACCCACCCACATTTATCTTCAGTCCTGCAAACAGAAGGCGAGGGAGGCCTCCAAAGAGGGTATCTATTAGTCGTGTAAGTAATGACAAAAATGTTACATTAAGGCACTTTCCTCATTACAGATCAGAGGGATTCCAAAAACACACTTGTTGAAACCTGCAGCCTCTTTCACTTTTCCTCCCTAAAACTTTGAGGCAAAAATATAAAATTTAAATTGAACTACTTCTATCTTGAAAATGAATTGGGGAAATTTATGATCTCTTGCATATCTGACATAAAAAAGATCTTGTTTTACACTTGGGGGACAAAAACAGAGGGCAAACGTTCTTTAATCTTTTAATTTCAGCAGGTGGTGGAAATGGAGTACAGTTGGTGCACACTAAAACTACCTCCACCTGCAACCACAATGAAAACTACATAACATGTCCCATATCACATAGGATTCTAGCACAACCTCCTAAATTTATTAATAAATTAAACTGCAGAGAATCTTCTTGGTCTTCCCATTATGAGACAAATACCTGAAAAGCAGTATTTTTCAGTGTGAAGTAAAGCTACAGTAATTCTTTGTTTGTTTGTTTGTTTATACAGCTCTTGAAAGACTGTGGTGAAACTTCAGTATATTTTTCCATCATACATGCTGTGCTCTTTTTCCAGGACGACAAGATTGCTAGCAAACAAAATACTCCAGGAAATAAAAGCAAAGTGGCAAAGGAAAGGGCAAGACTTCAGAAACAAAAAGAAGAAATGCAGGCCATGGGTAAGTTCAGCCCTCCTATGATTGTTAAAGCCAGTTCCTGCAGACCCAAGATTTGACTTGTAATAATGCCATTTTGGGGATCTGTCTTTTTAAAATGAAAATTTTAATGAGTGACACTGCCATTAAATAGCACTTGTTTCAGTGCTTGGGGTTATCTCTGTGATGCCTGTATTATCATAGTCTGTATCACAGGCAATCAGATTACACTGTTGTTTCCTGGGAGTTAAGTAGCAGACAAAAGATGAGGGAAATTTACCAAACACACTTTTATTCTTAAGTCTAACATAAGTGTTGTGCATCAGTGTGTGTAAAATCATGAACTTATAAAGCTGAGAGCAAGAGAGCGTGCGTGCACACAGAGTGAGAGATTTCTAATTAGAAGGAAAAACTATATGGAAAGAATACTTTAGAAGTTTAACTAAAAATGAACACCAACTCCTATCTGAATCTATAAGAAGTCTTCCAAAAGCTTCATCCTGGACATATTGTTTCATAGAGACTTTGGGTTTGTCTACAGGAGGAAATTGCACAGGTGTGATTTCAAACTACTTTAGTTAAAGCAGTGCAAACTTTTATATGGATACTCTTATTTCAGTTTGAGAGGCTTGCTTGGTTTAGTTTTAAGCTGAGTAGGAATTGGGTTAGGTAGACCAAAACAAGCCTGATTTAAATGATCATCCACACAGCCTTTGCACCTGTTTTTAAAATTATTTAAGTTAAACCAGTGCAACTTTCTTTTGTAAACAAGGCATCAAATCAGCCTGCAGTACCTTTTCAGTCAAACTCATTCTCTTTTGAAGTCAGTGTTACATAAGCACTGCGGGGTTGTGGGCTTGACATCTGTTCAGATGCCTTGGGGAATTTCCCTTTTTTATCTTTTTTACTTCTTCATGAGAAAATAAGTAAAAGATTTCTGCCTTTTGAGCGAGACTGTCTGTGCGTAGGGTAAGGGGCAGAATATTGTTGCACTGCCCTTTGAGAAGTCTGGAAGGGAAATTCGGACTTGAGGAGTAAGGAGCTACCTATGCAAGCGAGTGGACATGAAGGCTCTGCAGAGCCTGGTACTTCTGCATGCTGGAAGTGGCAGTGAGGCACAAGGGAATAAAGGGGCACCTTAGGTAGTCCCTGTTACTTCCTTATGATGATGTGCAGGATCGGCTATAATCCTACTATATCAGGCTATTCAGAATGTCATAAATTAACTCCTTCCATCATCCTATCAGATCAGAGCAACCAAATACTCTTGGTACAGCTCATAGCTCCAAACTGAATTTCGGAGCAGTTGGTCTCCTAATAAGTGACATGGCATGTATTGCATGGAGATTGTATATATGTCAGCCTTTAGGTTCTGTGGGCCTGGCTAGAATACTGTCACTGCAATGTGAGATTAATTTAAAAATAGTTTATGACTTTACACTCTTTTTGGGTTAAAATGATGAATGTGCACAGGTTGTACATATTTGTGTATTACACTAGTTTTGTGTGTTCATTTTGTTAGTCACTGATCCACAAACCCTGATTTAAAACAAATTACTCACAAGTATTGTAACTTTTCATATTGCAATTACTAACACATTGTAGCAAGTAATTGAATGAGTATGTTCCCCTCTATAAAGTGAAGGTGTGGTTTTGGGGGTTTTTTTGGGTTTTTTTTTTGTTTGTTTGTTTGTTTTTAATAGAAAATTTATTTATAAAATGCTGTATATTTTAGAATAAAATATTGTTAAACTGATTTACCAGGAAGTAGTAATTGCTGACTTGATGAACTGTTGACATCTATAATGCTTGTTATAAAGAGATGTTATGAGATTCTTAATGGCCTGAAAATGGCAGCAAAACAAGGAATTATATTTGAAATTCAGCCCTTTTAAATACACGTCAGACTATAAAGGCATAAACGATATTGTTCTGGATTTCCAAATGAGAACCAGTTGGCAATATGTACTCTACAAAACCAGCTACATGTAGAAACCTGCTAGTGGATGTTCAAAATGTGATAGGAAAAGCTATAGACTTTTAAAAAGGGTTTTTTTCAGTTTTCAACCCTGCTTCCTATAGAAATAATTACTTCAATCATTTTGTTCTTTAACCTCCATTTTTAAGTCAGTCTTTGGGCCGTAAGCAAATTCAAGTGATAACTCTGTTGACTAGAATACCCCTTAATGTGACACACTTTCTTTCCCCAGTCATGTATTATCTCTTACGGTGCTGTAATCAAAGCATCTGACCTAAAATGCCCTCCTTGTGTATTTGCTGTACTCCCAACCCAAATTTTTATCAACTAGGAGAAGCAGAAAAGATTTACTATTCTTAAGGTGATGAAATTTTTGTAAACCAGATATAGCTATGTTGCAAAGTAAAGTCCTTAGGATTCTGATGTTTCAAATACTTGCACTTCTGCCTAATGTTCTTACTGGTAGAGCAGAATTGAACTTCTGGTTGGCACAGAAACAACTTAATCTTCACAAAAGTAAAATCTTTTCACTTGGTGGTTATCAGCCTACCTATTTAAAGCAGTTATATCAATTAACATTTTCTAAAAGTAAAATAATTTAGATTTATATCCTTTTTTCTGCACAGCTTTTGAAAAAGCTAAATTAAAGAGAGAAAAGGCAAATGCTATAGAAGCTAAGAAAAAAGAGAGAGAAGATAAGGAGAAAAAGAGAGAGGAGTTGAAAAAGATTGTGGAAGAAGAAAGGATGAAGAAGAAAGAAGAAAAAGAGAGACTCAAGATAGAAAAAGAAAAGGTAATGCAATTGCAGTATATGTATGTATGTGTGATGGGATGCACCCTCATCCCACTGATAGAAAGGCTAATTAATGAGTGTCTGCACTCAAGCAGTGCCAATTACTCATACTTGCAGAACATGCTCCACCTGGAGAAGGGGAGTATAAAAAAGGTGAAGCTTACAGTGGGACACACAGGGAGTTCTTCTAGGAACAGATGTGGCTATGGCCAGTAGCAAGGGGAGCCCACCTTGGGGTAATGGCTAGCTGCCTCTCCAAATCCTTGTTTGGGTGCAGATGGACTTTGCAAGCCTGATTGTGGGTGGGGGGCCGTATAAGGCTGCTCCCAGCCAACAACTTGCGATAGAACCTGGGTAGCATCATTGGGGACTAGAGGTAGTGACCTGGTCTCCTGCAGTGAACAGTGAAATTGCCCAGGAGTAGGGGGGGCCCATCGGGAGCCTGGGGCAAGAGACTACAGTTGAGCACAGGTTGAGGGTCAGCTGATCACCGTATGTTCTGTAGGAAAAGCATTGGTTTTTTTAGTTACTGTCTGCTTCAAGGTATTTTAAGCTAATGGTAACTAAGTGTCTAAAATTTACTTTATAAAGTCATTTTTAAAAAAAATGAAATCTGTGTGTAAATCCAACTTCCTGGATAACATGGTCTCTCCCACACAGATTGGTGGGAACAGTAAGAGCATGTTCCAAGTGAACCTCTAAAAGTTGTCACTACTAACCTTTTACCAGATGTTATTGCATGGTGGTTTCTGAAATCATAATTTTCTATTTCAGTGTTAATGAGAGAGAATCTATGGTATGTCAGATACCACAGTCTGACTTTTGTTGGCAAATGTTGGTTTTTGTTTTGTTTTTTAAATGATAGTTGCCATATGTCTTCAGGAATGTGTCATTGGCTATCTTCCTGTCTGATTATTCTGATACTTAAAATGAGGCCTACGGTAGACAATATTTTTTACTATATTTTGCAGTAAATATATCTTAATATAAGAACAAGTGTGGTATTTTTACTCACATGTCTTTCCTCGAGGCAAAAGTCTCTTAATTAGCTAAAAATTACTTTAAGTGCTGGAGACCATATCTTGGCTTGACCCAGAAATTTGGATCAATAAGTCTTATTCTGAGAATGAATTTTTAGATGCATATTTTGCATTTATTTGTAGAAAAAATACAGAAGCTACTTATCAACTTTTGTGTTTTGGCTATTAGCTTTCACAAAAGGTCTTTTTATTTTATATAGTCATTAGCATGTTTCCTTACAAAGCCTAATGAAAGAAACATGCTAGACCAACAAAGCATTACTGCAATTGTTTTTACTTTCAGCATTTTGGTTAAAAGCCTTATTGTACAGCATGAAAACATACTTGTGTTCTGTCCTTATTGTTTTACCAAAAATATTTAGAATCCTAGAAATGTAGGGCTGGAAGGGTCACTAGAGAAGTCATCAAATCCAGCCTTCTGCATTGTGGCAGCACCAAGTAAATCTCCTAGACCATCCCTGGCAGGTGTTTGTCCAACTTGTTTTTAAATGCTTCCAATGATGGGGACTCCACAACCTGCCTCGGAAGCCTGCTCTAGAGCTTAACTACCCTTGTAGTTAGAAAGTTTTTCCTAATATCTAACCTAAATCTCCTTTGCTGCAGATTAAGCCCATTATTTCTTGACTTATTTTCAGTGGCCATAGACAACAATTGATCCTGGCCCTCTTTATAACAACATATTGGAAGACTTATCAGGTTGCCCCTCAAGTTGTCTTTTCTGAAGACTAAACATGCCCAGTTTTTTTCAACCTTTTATCATTTTATTGCTCTCCTCTAGACTCTTTCCATTTTGTCCATCTGTCCTAAATTGTGGTGCCCAGAATTGGACATAATGCTTCAGCTGGGTTCTCCCCAGTGCTGAGTAGAGTGGGACAGTTAGGTCTTGTGTCTTATGTACAACACTTCTGGTAATACACCCCAGAATCATATTAGCCTTTTTTTGCGCCAGCTCATATTGATGACTCATATTCACTTCGTGGTCTACGATAACCTCCAGATCCCTTTCAGCAATACTACCACCTAGACAGTTATTCCCCAATTTTGTAGTTCTGCATTTGATTTTTCCTTCCTAAGTGTAGTAATTTGCACTTGTCTTTATTGAATTTCATCTTGTTGAATTCAGATCAATTCTCCAATTTATCAAGGTCACTTTGAATTTTAAACCTGTCCTTCAAAGTGCTTGCAATCCCGCCCAGCTTGTTGTCGTCTGCAAATTTTATAAGCATACTCTACTCCATTATCCAAGGCATTAATGAAAATATTGAAGAGTATCATTACCTTTTGAGTATCATTTTACCAAGTAATTATTTTTCTCTGTTTCACTGAAATAGAATTATAGGTTTTTATATATTGTAGCAGAGTATAGTAATAAAATACAACTAGTTTCATGTCTAATTCTGAAGGTTTCAATTTCAGGAACGAGAAAAATTACGTGAAGAAAAACGAAAGTATGTGGAATACCTAAAACAGTGGAGTAAGCCTAGAGAAGACATGGAATGTGATGATCTTAAGGTATAAGTGCTGGCTAAATATGGGGTAATGCATGCCTGTGGTTTACAAATTTCCCTGTGCAGCTCTGCTAATGTACCCCAGTCCTGATCTGAAGCAGCCTTTTCTATTGAAATATTGAACTTCTTGAATAGAGGCCATCAATTGTGCTTAACTGTTTGGTGAATTTGTAATACGAATACATGAGGTTAAAGGCCTAAACTTTTTTTTTTTTTTTTTTTGTAAACACTTAAGATCCAAGTAAAGTTTTGAATCCAGGTTTTCAGATACAAAGACTAGTGCACTAATCTTTTGGAACACCTTGGCCAGCCAGAGTGACTGAGTGGATCCTCACTATACCTATCTGCTGAGATTGTTCAGCTATTGGGATGTTTGGGGCACTGCTTTGGTTGAGAAAATGAGACATTTGCTTAAGTCTGAAATCTATCTTCATACTAAATTCATGCAGCTAATGTGAGTTGCAGTATTCTGTTAAACATCTGACCTAGAGTTGCTTCTGGCTCTTTGTATCCTGTGCTCTGGGTCATGGTTTCAGGGGAGAAGGTTCTCCACCAAACTCCAGGAGGAAATACAATTTACTTGACTCATGATTTCAACCATCCAACTTCTGTTAGGCTGCCTTTATGCTTGTTTCTCCTATTCTATTTTATCCTCCTTTTTTGAAGGTGAGAAAGAGAAGAACTCTTATAACTCTCTTTTTTTGGTTGAGACATTTGTGGTGATCTGTTTAGTGAGCACCAACACTGCAGGATGATGTATGAAATCTGGAGGAAATAAATAGAGCTCCGACACCAAGGAACTAACAGTTTAAATTAGAGACAGTACAAATCCAGATACACATCAGATTACCAGAAGATTTAGTCTGAGTGATTGATTTATATTTACATGCATTTTCTTTATGATGCTTAGTCCTCCTGTCCCACATCAAGATTGAATGAAAAGACAATGTACAGGAATAGGGAGATCGTCCCAAGTACAGGGGGAAGCAAGAAGAGTTACAAAGAGGAGTGAGGAAGATAGAAAAGGGTGTTAAGTAAGGGTGTGAATGAAGTATAAGCATGGAAGGGGCAGGGTATAGTAGAAATGGCAGCTGAGGATGCACCAAGTTGTGGAGTTGTGCTGGAACCTGAAGGTGAGAATGAGAAATTTGATCTGGATGTGAAAGGAGGGCAGAAGCCAGAGGAGGAGAATGGTGTGATCAGATTATCAAGAGGAAGTTGACTTATCTGCAGTGTTTTGCATATACTTGAAAAGCAAAATGAGATGTGGGGAGAAAAACACCCCCTGTTCTCTAACAGAGATAAAAGATGATGAGGTCATGGTTAAAGACAATTTACAGTAGGAACAGATTAACAGATCTGTTAGCAATGTCTCTATGCCCATGCTACCTCGTCAAGACTTATCTTAGGGATAAATTGGTGGTCTGCAACTGAAACAATCTGGTAGCTGGTTTAGCTATCCAAGAGTTTAGCCTCTGTCATGTTGTTTTACAGCATGCATCTTTTTCTGAATCTGGAAGCCATAACTAAATACCTGTGAACTCAGGTTTACAGGTTGGGTCCCAAGTCTGCTTGGCTGCTGGGTACATTTTTTAGCATAGAATAGATAAAATGCAGACTCTCTCTTATTCATCTGTGAATGGCTTTTATGTACCTATTCTTAGATTTCACCCTGCCTAAAGA
>ML675613.1:66217299-66286254 GCA_007922155.1 Mesoclemmys tuberculata | reverse complement strand
TTGGCTGGAATTAATTTTGATTCCCTGACCATCTACCCAGAAACAAATCTTGCATATCTTCACAATATCTCTACTTAAAACCATAAATCAAAAGTCTGAGCTGTTGTCAGAAGCTATTATGTAAAATACTGGTTTATCTCTCTGTGTGGTCAAGATCAAGCCCATCTAAAACATCTTCAGCCATATGGCCTCATTGATAAAGCAATTATGATAAATGCTAGGCACATACTAATTCACTAGACCTGCCCTGGCCATCCTGTTTTGGAATTCCTGGGTTGGTTGTTTGGGATGTTTTTGTAGATCTGAAAATTTTTGTGGAGGAAATGGTTTGAAGGGGAGAAACTGGCGGTTGGAGTTCTTGGAATAAGTAACTCTGATCCATACCGTACGTAGTTTAGAACTACAGAATAAAGCATACTCAGATTCATTAGGTTAACTAAATTACACATATTTAAGGAATTATCTTTGAGCAACATGCAGTTACAAGTTTGATTGCACTATAGCTTTAACAGCAATCCTACTACAGATCTTGTAGCACTTTGGTTATTAACAATAGCTCTGTAAGATGTGTAATGATTTACTGATGCCAAATTTATATTACTCACCTTGATGGTAACAAACTTTGTGTGTCTGTTAAGTATTTGTGTTTTCTGCTGAAATTCAGTGAAACACTAGGTTGTTTCCTTTGTGTTGCAGGAACTTCCAGTTCCAACTCCAGTGAAAACGAGACTGCCTCCTGAGATCTTTGGTGATGCTCTGATGGTCTTGGAATTCCTTCATGCATTTGGGGAACTCTTTGATCTTCAAGATGAGTTTCCAGAAGGAGTTACTCTAGGCAAGTTATCATTTGGTGATATGCTTTAACTTACATGGTTCTCCCATGTGTCTCAAATGTGTCCATTTATGTAAGTTTCAGAATTTGTTTACATTTAAAATGAACTCTTTTTACATACTTCTACCATTCTCGAGTTTAGCTTCTCTCAATCAGTTTGTGGGAGCTCTGAAATTTAGATGAATTCTAATACAGTAGTGTTTAATCTGCTGTCTTACATATATTTTCCAGAATTTCTTAGACTTAAACTTTTAGATTAGTGTGTTAACAAATGGGCATTGTTTGTCAACATTTCCTTTCCCATGCAACCCCTACAAATATTTTTCTCTAACAGTAATTTGTTATAAACTACTGGACTGTTACCTATGGAAAAATGGATTTTAATTTTGTCATAGTGCTGTAAGAGCAGTGAAAAAGTGACACCTCTTAAATTTTATTCACAGAAGTTTTAGAAGAAGCTCTTGCAGGAAATGATACTGAAGGTCCACTATGTGAATTGCTGTTTTTCTTCCTGACTGCCATTTTCCAGGCAATGGCTGAAGAAGAAGAGGAAGTGGCCAAAGATCAAATAGCTGATGCAGAGACCAAAGGTCAGACCTTAACTTTACTATTAAAAACTGAAATCTCAATGTAATTAACTTTAACTTTAAACCGCATGAGTCACAACACTTTGTTAAATTAGCATTGTTTATTTTATGTATGGTAGAATAAAAAAGAGTTTGGTGGTGGTGGTTTTGGTTGTTTTGTTTTTTAATGCAGCTATAACTGCAAAAAAGAAAAAGCTTCTTAAAAAAGCAAGCTTTTCATGTTGTTATACCCATCAAAACACAATAGGCATTTAGCAGTTTGCATATGCTTTGAAGACTTCAAGGTCCCCCTCTGTCCTCCTTTTTTTCTGCTCCTTCAGCAATACTAGATATTTCTCCTGCAGGTTGGAAAAATAGACATTCTCCTGAACCTTCATATTAGCCTTGATCTGTAGTTGCAAGAGGTGTTCTTGACTTAACCCTGCATTTTCCTGAAATTAGAGAGTCCAGTAATGCTCTCTAACTGTAATTGGAAATTCAGTATTCACTTCCTTCTGAAGGCAAGTACTAGCTATGCATGCACACTCCTGGCTATCAGGTGGCCATCATTTCCTTATATTAGGGAGATACTTCATAGATTGATTTAGCTACTTTTGCTTCTGGTCTCAATTCTTAGATTGCAGCAGCAATATTTTGTCCATTGAAAATTCATTGGAAGGTTCTTATTTTAAGCTGTCAGCAAGTCCTATACATGTATCTTCATCTCTAATAGTTTGTTTCACTGGATCAGTACTTCAGCATCTGAGTTGGGAATGCAATGAGCCTGCACCTGGGATGTGCTCTGAAAGAACACTTTCTGAAGTCACAGGGAGGGCTTGCAGAATCTGGCCTTGTATGAGAATGTTCAGATCTAATTAGATTGCTTTCATCTTTCTTACTACCTTCAGATGTTTAAATTAACACTATATTTTGATGGTGATAAAAAAGAAAAAGAATTGTACATAAGCGGACTATGTCCCTTTAATATTTGATAGTGCTGCATTATGACGATATCCCAATTTATTTTTAAAATGGGGAGCAAATGAAGAAAATTTAAAGCTGTCTTGAAAGACAAAATAACTTTGTCCCTAAGCAGTGGCGCTTTTAGCAGAGAAAGCATAATTCCAGTCAGGGAATAATTCAGGTTACAGTAACTGCAAATTTGAGACATTCCTTTCAATGGATGGTGTGTTTTATTAAAGCTATTGATCTACGTGTGGTGTTACTCTTTCTCCCTTCTCTCAACCCCTTCTAAAAAAACAAACAACAAAACTCAGAATTTTAAAATAGGATGAAATTTAGGGTTTACATTATGACAAAGCATTTTGGATGGCTGTGACTTGATCAATGGAAATCATCACTTCTAATTTTAAGGACTTTTTTGTTTTGTGTGTGGGTGGGATGCGGTGGGAGAGAGATCCTCCTCTCTCACTACTCCTCCTCCTCCTCCCCCCACCCCGGGATCTGAAATAGTCTTGCTCTTTCACTTTTGATGGACTGGGCCAATAAGATTATTTCTGTTGTAACAGACCAGAATCCCAGTGGTGCAGGCTGTCAAATGCCAAACTGCAGAAACCTGTATTACAAGTAGGAAAAATCTCCCATTAACTTCTTCAGTACTATATGTTTTTATTGACAAATACCACAAATTGGTACTTGGCATATGATTTTTAAAATAATAAACTGAAGCATTTATGCTGGAATACCCCATTCTAACAGAGAAATCCCTCTGGTTTGTTAGCTTCCAGGAGCGTGTATCCATAGAAGATACCTGGATGAGGAAATCACCTATAAGGGTACTAGTTAGGAGAGGTACCAGAGGAGCACTGCCCCAGAAGGTGCAGGGCTGCCCCAGAGCCTCGTAATGTAGAGGGGGGAAAGCAGCTATTACCCTGCTCATTAAGCGGGGTTCAGTGTGTGTTCCCACTTTGACCTGCCAAACTTGCTGACTGTTTGAGGGCAGGAAGCCATGGCCCCACTTCTTCCTGCTTTCCTGGAGGTGGCTATCGGCATTTGCTCTACTTGGTTCTTGAGCTCAGGTGAGAACAATGACTGTGATTGTGCCTGACCCCTATGTGGCAGATGTAAGACAGACAGGAAGGGTCTGTGAGTCTTCCCTCTTGCACACCTATACAACAGTCAGTCACTGTTTAGCCCTTAAAATGTGATCCTAATCTGCAGGGCGACTGTATATTAAAAATGGCATCATCTTAAGCAATAGCGCTTGCTCTCTGTGTGTAGCCAGAATCTCAGGGCTGGTCTTCTAGGTGTTTGTACAGCATTTAGCTATTTTAATGTAGCTAACTGCTTATTTTACTGAATAAACTACTTTTTTAACTGCTGATAGCAATACAGTGCTAACACAGCTAAGAGAGAATGAGCTGGATTCTGCTGTCTAAATTCTTTATTGTTGGTGATTTGTGAATTAGAAAGAATTCAATTTGACTTTCAGATTGCTGTTTGAGTTTACAGAGTTGGCTATTGCAAAAACACCATTTTCTAATTAGCTATCCCTTGTGGGACTGCGGATAGTACTACTTTTTACTACCACTTACATTTAGAGCCTCTGCACTTTCATTTCTTGGATGCTGTTGTTCAAACAACTTCTCTCTTTCATGGAAGAATTAGATGTCCTTTTACAGCCTGTCCTCTGTCACACTAGCCAAGCAGGTTTGTAGCAGTCAGCAGTTTCTTCCACTTTTAAAACGTGCTAGATTTGGAAAGCAGGCAGCACTTCAAGGGAAAACACCCAGGACAAGTGGTGGTTTTTTTTTGTTTTGTTTTGTTTTTTTTCAGAATTGGGGGTTTTATGTAAGAGATGTGGGAAAGTGATAGATGTCCACTTTGTAATGTCTGGGTAAAAGCTTTCAGACAGCATTAATCACGATGCAAGAATTTTATCGTTTAATAGTTGTAAACTCACTATTTACACAGTCTTGTTCAGTTTGGACCTATAGCACCTTTGCCTGTTAACTTGGTGACCATAACACTTCATAATGACTTGGACCTGAATAGGGTAAAATTGTTGAACCTAGTGTGCAAGGCTGACCAAACTCTGTCAACTCTCTGGAGAGCTACCTGTAAGTGCCAAGGAAACTTTGTTTAAGAAGATGTAATTCAGTTTGCCTCCCTATGGATGAGCTGCTTTTGCTGCTGTTGTGTAGTGTTCCTTTAAATCTGGTTTGTGTTTATTGGATTACCACTCTGATCATATTTGTGTGGAATGTGTAAGCTTCTATATAAAAGTCAAATTTAAAAAAAAATGGATGTCAGCATCTGAAGTGTTAGTTCTTCATATAAAAACAAAATGATAGTGTGGAAATGATTACATTTCAGGAACGTGCAGGATAGGATGGAGTTTGATTGTGCATTTTTTCTCTTTGAAGCATATTCCGTGGTATTCCATTCCCTTCCCTCTGTCCCCAATGTGCATGTTTGCCCAATGTCAGTGCTTTAGCAACTTTAGTCGCTTATGCATTGTGAGAATGGCTTTTAGTGAGTGGTGCATGTCCTTAGTGTATATGCTGTTTAGGTGGACATTAGGCTGCATATATTTTAACTTGTTTGGTGAACTGAGTCTTGAATATGTTGAAGCTTTTGAGAATGTCAAGCCATTTTGCTTTGTCTGTGCACTATTTAAAAAGGCCTTTTCTTTCTTCTCCCAAAAATCCAAGTTTTAATTTGCACTAGAATAAAGTGTTTATTTCCTTAAAGATTTAACAGAGGCTTTGGATGAAGATGCAGACCCCACAAAATCTGCACTGTTTGCAGTTGCAACTTTGGCAGCTGCATGGCCCCAGTTACATCAGGGTATGTGTGGGTTTCATTTTCTGTTTCATTTGTGTTTATTTTGCTCTGTATTTTTTTAAAAGCACATTTTACATTGGTTGCTATATATTGTTGGTCTCAATGTAAAATAACTTCTCACTGTTATTAACTATAGGCTGCAATCTGAAAAATTTGGATCTTGACAGCTGCACTCTTTCTGAGATTCTCAGACTTCACATCTTAGCGTCAGGTGCTGATGTAACATCAGCAAATGCAAAGTATCGTTACCAAAAACGAGGAGGGTTTGATGCTACAGATGATGCTTGCATGGAGCTGAGATTGAGTAATCCTGGTCTGTTGAAGAAACTCTCAAGTACTTCAGTGTATGACTTGTCACCAGGTAATAAAACAAAAGGAATGTCATGTTTAAGATGATTCAAAGCCATTCTCTGGTGGCCCATTTCAAATCTAGCTATGACCAAAAGTTATCTAACAACCATTTGTCCTGTGTAAAACAAATTGGCAGTCTCACTCCAATTTTGGGGGAAACAGGTCTCAAAAACTACCACCTCAGTTGGAACCCTTATTCGTCGTCTCTGCTGAAAGGTCAAGGATTGCATGTCCATGGAAATAAAATTACCCTTTCACTCATAGACTCATAGGTCAGAAGGGACCAATATGATCATCTAGTCTGACCTCCCGCACGAGGCATTCCATTCAGATCAGAGCTCAGATGGGGCAGTGGCTGGGCCGCTTACATTATTGCTGCCTAGTCTGTAGATACGTAGAGGACCTCTGCCTCCAGGATTGTTAGTGCAGAAACTATCAAGTACAGTATGCTCATGTGAATACTTTTTACTTACAACAGCAATACTACCAGATATGCAAACTTAATTGGCCGTAAGCAATTTTTAAAGCTACTTTTGTTTCTAAGATATCTCAAAATAGTGGACATACAGATTCCCTTTCTCTTGCTTGCTTGTTGGATTCTGGAGGAGTCTTCACTCCTGTTTGACTGTTTCTATCACTGGTGATTTATGTGAATAACTTAGAAATTCCCGCTTAAGTTATAGGGCACATGGTGAAATCTCAGAACTTGTTTATTTGCTTCCCACTGAAATAAATTAGAGCTGTGCCTTCTCTCTACTGTGTTTCTCAGTTGGCAGTTATCTTGATACATTAATAGAAGTGCCTATTTCAAGAATTCCTGTATGTACTATGTCAATTGCCTCTTGTTTCACACATCATGTGTGCATTAGTGCTCTCACTTGAACGCAAGTGTGTTTTTGTTTGCATCAGCTTATGAGTTTCAAAACCAGTTGCTCCCATCTTCCATAACATATGGCATTCTTTGGGAGACTGCCTCAAGAGCATGGCTTTGTAGGGGAGAGAAATAAAAAGAATAGTTAACGAATAACTAGAGTCCTTCAAATGGACTATCTTCAGATTCGATAGCCAGGAGAACCTTTAATCCTTTCGAAGTCTGGAAAATGCCATTGTCCAGCTAAATGAATGCATGAAGAGAGAGATGTAGTATCTTGAACTTGCCTCAGAGTACATCAAATCTACGCATTTCTTTCTGAAAGTTAGAATGTCAGTGGGTCCTGAACCCACATAGCTTGTTGTTTTAGACATTCTAAGAGTGAGCTCATCCAATGAATCCTCTTCATTGATCTCTAGTTAGAGAAACTAGAAAACAGAATCAATCACTGTGACATGCTATTTTTTTGGTTGCTCTGTCTGTTTTGTGCTCACAGTATACTTTCAGATCCATCTAAGATGCTTCTTAGGCACAGAAAGAGCTGTGGCCATTATGCCTATACCCAGTAACAAGACAAGCATGTACACTGTTTGTGTGTCCCTGAGAGGATATAGACAAGGTTCCTTTTGAAAGTGTGAACCAGAATCCACTCCCCCCACCACTCTTCCCCACTCTCCAGATTTAATAACTGGATCCAATTCAAATTAGTGAAACAGAATACAGTAGAACTTCAGTTACAAACACCACAGTTATGAACTGACCAGTTAACCACACTTCATTTGGAACTGGAAGTACGAAATCAGGCAGCAACAGAGACCAAAAAAAAAAAGCAAATACAATACAGTGCTGTGTTAAATGTAAACTAGTAAAAAAAAATAAAGGGAAAGCAGCATTCTTCTGCATGGTAAAATTTCAAACCTGTATTAAGTCAATGTTCAGTTGTAAACTTTTGAAAGAACAATGATAACATTTTGTTCAGAGTTATGAACAACCTCCGTTCCTGAGGGGTTCGTAACTCTGACATTCTATTGTATGTGTGTGTTAAGATAACCAGAATCTAAAATAAGCATTTTATAAAATGTCAATCACCAGATAGGATATCTGCAAAAATATGCCATATGTTGTTCTACAACTCAATTACACAGGAAAAAAAGATTAAAAAAAAAATTCTGCCTTATAGATCACCTAACTGGTAAGATACCCCTGCTTGTTCAGAGCCACCATCACATGTAGTGCATATCTTCTACCTTCAGGCTAGTGCTTTGTCATTGGTGTAGCCTGTGATTTTTCTCCTGGGGGAAAACATCCTGCTTGGGTAATGCCCTTGCCAGATATTGCCACATATGCTTTTGATCACAAGCTGACTCAATGAATGATGATTCTGAAGTTATGTCACTGCACATTTTAACTTTAAGTTGATATCCTCCCCACTTGAAGATTTTTTTTAATTGCTATTTCCTTTTGGTCTGGTACAAGGTACAATTTAAGTCTTAAATATTATGTATCCCAATTTATTAAATCTTTTTCCAGGTGTCACAAACATTTCAAATTAGACTAATTTAAGTAAGGGTAGTGTTCTTCTATGTTTGAGATACATTTATTTCACATTATCAGTGTTCCCAGTGTGAATTTCAAATCATATAAATCTTAGCAGACTTCTTTCTTCCTACACTGAATACTTTCTAACTCTTTGTACTGCTAAAAATGCTGATGTAATACTTTTCTAGGATAAGATATAGATGAGAAATTCACACTGGAAATTCATTTGTGCAATGATTACAGTTCTTAGTTTATAGATTAGTAGACTACAGAAGTAAAAAAATCATAACTTTAGATACTACAAAGATTAAAACTGGTCTGGTTAGTTATCTCCTGGAACAACAGCCAACAAAAAAAATTAGCATTTCATCTTAACCCTGCACACAATCTGATGATGTCTGCTTGATTTGATATGTAGTTTTCTCAATAAGAAGCTATCTTTGGGCCTGAAGATCATTATATAGAGAACTTCTACATCTTTGATAATGAAGCATAAAACATTAACGTGAATTTTATCAGGGGAAAAGATGAAGATTCTACATGCCCTCTGTGGGAAGCTTCTGACTCTCGTCTCTACTCGAGATTTCATTGAGGACTCTGTTGATGTATTACGACAGGCAAAACAGGAATTCAGGGAGTTAAAGGCAGAACAACATCGCAAAGAAAGAGAAGCAGCAGCAGCACGGTAAGAAATGAATATAACCAAGATAAAACTAGGTGGAACTCTTTTATATCAAAAACTCAGCTGCTGGATCTGAAAGAGTAACAATTACTATTTTTATTTATTTATTTATTTATTTATTTATTTTGTATTATGCCAGCCTCTTAAGGTGCCTATCAGGATCAAGACCCCATAGCTAGGCATTGTACAAAGATGAGCCCCTGCCCACATCACCAGATTAAATTAGGCACTGGTTTTATATGTTAATTGCAGTTTTTTATATTTCCCTCTATCCTTAGGATACGTAAGAGGAAGGAAGAAAGATTAAAAGAGCAAGAACAAAAGATGAAGGAGAAACAGGAAAAGTTGAAGGAAGAGGAGCAAAGGAATCCTACTGCAGAAGTAGCTGTTGGGTAGGATCAGTTATTCTAACATGATAAATACATGAGCCTGCTTTTTAAATGGTGGTTTTCAGTATATCAGACCAGAGACTAAGGCAGTGTAACTCTTTGATTGAAAAAGAACTATGCCAGTTTACACCTACCACACTGGGAAATCTGGCCCTTAATGTTGATTACAGAAACGATCATAAAGCAATGCTATTTTCTTTTTCAAATAGAAAAGGGTTGTTTGAATACAGATATTTCCTATAAGCAAGTAAAGTTATGGTGTCTGACAGTAGCAGCTTGTGTGGTTAACATTTGTATTAGATTTTTCTAATTTACTAACTTGAGTGACTGTAGATTTTTAAGGCCAGAAGGGACCATTATGATGATTACTTTGATCTCCTATATTACACCGGACAAAGTACCTCATTTAAATAATTTCTGCATCAAGCCCATATCTTCTGTTTGAACTATAGCACGTTTTAGAAAAATATTTGATTCTTAGCCAGAGTGCTATTCTAGATTATCTCCAGAGAACTGAGGTGATTCTTTAAGTTCTAGTCCCTATGTGGATTCCATACATGGGTGCGTATGCACACTATGCCAGAGCTGGAACTATTTGAAGTAGTTTCCATCAATCTTCGTGCCATCCATGATCCATGTGGTGCGTCCAAGATCTTGTGCAGCTGTGTGGGTCAACATTCCCACCGTTCCCTCTTACTGCAGCATATCCAGAGTCAGAAAACCTCTCCTCTTTGTCTTCAAACTGCGTAGCTAAAAGGGGTGGGGGAGATTTTACTCTTCTTAGTTTTTGTAGTAATGGGGGGTGGAGGGGGAATTTAAAGTTATAATTAGATAGGTTAGGTTACTTAGTGGCCATTGCTGGATTCTAAAAAAGGCATCTCACCTGTTCTGACGGACTTGACTTGTCAGGGCACAGAATTGTGCTTCTTTGAGTGCTTGCTCATGTTGATTCGAAGTAGGTGTGTGCATGCTGCCTGCACAGTCATTGTAAGGTTTTCCCCCAGCGTTACCTGTTAGGTCGGTGCAGGCGCCCCGCGGAGTGGCACCTCCATGACGCAGTATATAGGGGTCTGGAGGGATCCACCACCTCTCTAGTTCCTTCTTACCGCCCATGATGGTCGTTGGAGCTTCAGTCTTGCTTCTGCTTGCTTCTGCAAGCTTTCCCCATTGTCCTTAGCGGTTCCTGTAAATAGTTAGAAAGTTAGTCTGTTTGTAGTTACTTAACACTTACCTATAACTATAATACAGTAAGGAGTCTTCCCGTTTCTGGGACTCCCCTACCTGGAGCCCCAGGTAGGGATGCCTCAGGCCCAAGGCTTCAAGCTTTGGATCCTGCCACAAGTCTATGCCGAAAGGTGATCTGCACAACTCTTTCTTGAAATGTTTGGGAGAGTTGCACCAAACAGGTTGTTGCAGGAACTGTAAAAGTTTTCGACCAAGGAGCCAT
The DNA here is from genome assembly GCA_007922155.1 of Mesoclemmys tuberculata. NCBI lineage: Eukaryota > Metazoa > Chordata > Testudines > Chelidae > Mesoclemmys > Mesoclemmys tuberculata. The sequence continues at coordinate 66,275,770 of ML675613.1, read as the reverse complement.
AAGGAGAGGAGTGCACGCCTAAAGCAGATGCTCATGGAGGCAGCTCTTCAGCCATAACTCCTGGACCTGGCACTGGGTGCGTCGATGTGCAGTGACCCGGCGTCAGAGGCCCAGCGCCAAAGAAGTCCTTAGCACAGAGAGCGCCTTGGCACTGACACTTGCTGGTGGCAAACTGTTCGGCACCGATCCCATTCGCCGGTGCCCCATAAGAAGCACAGGGTGGGCAGAGGGCACTCGACTACAGTGCAGTCTATGGACAAGGGCGCTGATCCATTGCGCCCACAGGCATGTTCTGTGCAAGGGTCACTGGAGCTGTCTACAGCAGCTCTGCAGCAAGTGCCTATGAGCTTGGTGAGTATGGGTTCCCTGGCGAAGGAGAGCGAAGTGGAAGAGCTGGACCTCCTCTCCCTGCCAGATACATTTGAGGCAGCGTGGGTCCTGATTGCCATGATGGCACAGCAGTCTCCTGTCTCAGGAGTGAAGTTGCCAGACCCAAGACCACTGGCACTACTAGCTGTGCATTTCTAGGGGCAAGCCATCAGTGGTGCAGCATCGGTCACCATTGCCCTGGCACTGATCCCCATCGCCTCGGCACCACTCAAAGGCTACAGCTACTTCAGCACCACCATGGTCCCCGTGGTCCAAGTCCAGATCATCGGACTGAGTGAGAGACTCAGTACCTCGAAGAGACACAGGTCAAAGGGGCAATACTATAAGGTGGGTAGAGAGCAAGCACCCCCTATTGGACCTTGGCTTATGCAGTAGCAGGCGCCTCAGCAATGTCTCTTCTGGACCCCATGGGCATATCACCAAGCGCAAGGGACCCAGCCTAGGGGGCCTTATTCGATTGCCTCAGAGAGTCATGCAGCTGGTACCCTGGAACACATTTCCATGCTGCGCAGCACTGAAGTCAGTGGATGCAGAAAGGTGGTGCCTCCGAGGATAGTTGGTGCAGCACGCGGTGCTGAAGAGGAGGAAGATTCGGGCACTGAGGAGGGACCCGACACCTATAGAGAGATCCTGGATAGGGAGGACCCTACGGGCCAGGACATTGTCGAGGTGGAGGTGGGACCTGGGACCTCGTCGTCTTCCTCCCTGATGAAGTGGTAGCAGGGACACTGACCACCGAAATATCCATGGACAATAGGGCTCACCAGGAGCTCTTGAGAAGGGTGGCCCAAAACCTGGGCCTGTAGGCAGAGGAGGTTTGTAACTCCATAGAATTGGTGGACATTTTGGCTCCAGAGGGTCCCCGGGGGTAGTCCTACCTCTGATTAAGACGGTTCAGTCCACGACAAAGACACTGTGGCAGATGCTGGCCTCTATCCCACCTACAGCAAAAAGGATTGAGAGGAAATATTTCCCCTCTCCAAAGGGTATGAATACCTTTTTACTCACCCTCAGCCTGGTTCACTCTTTGTGCCTGCAGTGAACGAAAAGGAAAGGCATGGACAGCAAGCCCCGACATTGAAAGCAAAGGAGCCTAAGAGACTGGACCTGTTTGTGAGGAAGGACTACTCCACTGGGGGCCTGCAGTTGAGAATCACCAACCAACAGGCAATCCTCAGCAAATAAAACTTCAACTTGTAGGACACGATGGCGAAGTTTAAAGACCTAACTCTGTTTTGGACTCGGCCAGAAGGTGTAGCCAAGACATCATTTACAGGCTTCACTAGATACGGCAGACTCTTCAGCAAGGACTCTGGCTCAGGACTGGCCATGAGAAGTAGTTCCTGGCTGCGGGTGTCAGGCCTCCCCTGCCTGAGCTCCAGCCCACCATCCAGGATCTACCTTTTGAAGGGGCAGGGCTATTTTCGGAGCAAATGAACTCCAAGCTCCACAGCTTCAAGGACTCTAGGATGACCATGAAATCCTTGGGGCTGCATATGCTTTCCACGCAGAGGAAGCACTTTAAGCCCCATTCTTGCCAGAAGTTTTATTCTCGGCATCCTTGGCAGGACTTCTCTAGGAGAATAGGCATAGGATGCCCCAGCTGCCAAACCCTGGCAAAGGCCCAGGGATGCAGCCGCCAGGGCCAAAACAAAACTTTTGAAGGTGCACCCAACGGCAGCACTCCAGGACAGTTACCGGATCCTGTCCCCCTCTTTCTGCAACAGATTATCCCATTTCTACCATGTCTGAGCTTGAATAACATCGGACAGATGGGAGTTGCCCATGGTAGAAGTGGAATACTCCCTCCAATTTTGTTCTACCCCACCCTCCTTTCTCAGGCCCTCTTCAGGGACCCCTCTCACAAACAACTTCTCATAGGAGAGGTACAGGAACTGCTTCACACTGTAGTGGAAAAAAAGGTCCCTCAGGAGCTAAGAGGAAAAGGGTTTTACTGCAGATATTTCCTAATCCTGAAGGCAAAATGGGGGCTCAGGCCTACTCTCAATCTGCAGAATCTCAACAAGTTTGTAAGGAAGCTGAAATTCCACATGGTCTCCCTAGCTTTGATCATTCCCACTCTGGGATCTGGGGGACTGGTATGCTGCCCTTGACCTAAAAGATGCTTACTTCCATATCTCAATAATACCCTCCCACAGGAGGTTTCTCAGGTTCATACAAGGACACAACCACTACCACTTTGCTGTCTTCCCTTTCGGCCTATTGGTGGCATAGCCGTGGTTGCTGCATTCCTGAAGAGACACAGTGTCCAGGTATACCCATATTTGGATGATTGGCTGGTCAAGGGCCACTCCAGGAAGCAGGTGGAAGCACACGTCGTTCTAATACGGGCAACATTCCTCAACCTGGGTCTGCAGCTAAATGTGAATAAAAAATACTCGTGCAAAAAACAGAATTTATTGGGGCAGTCCTGGATTCAGTTCAGACCAGACCTCTGCTGCAAGTCTTGTTTTCAGACTGTGGGCCCCATAATAAGGAGACTCAGCAACTTTCCTACTACAACAGCTCGAAGTTGCCTGATCCTTTTAGGCCATATGACCTGCAGCGTGCAAAGCTGCGAGTCAGACCACTCCAGTTATGGCTGGCATCAGTCTACAGACCCCACAGAGACAGTCTGGACAGAGTGGCCTCCCTTCCACCACAGATTGTATAGTCCCTTCAGTGATGGCTCAAACCCACATCATGTGTGCCAAGGAGGTCTCATTTGCCAGGCCACAATCATCACTGGTGCTGGTGATGGACGCTTTGGCCTTGGGGTGGGAAGCGCATCTCGGCGAACTGAGGACCCAAGGCCTTTGGTCCCCAGAGGAGCTGTTGCTCCATGTAAATATCAGAGCGCTATGGGTGGTCAGATTGGCCTGCCAGGTGTTCCAGTCTCACCTGGCAGGCAAGGAGGTGTTGGTATTGACAGATGACACCATGGCAATGTTCTATATGAATAGACTGGGGAGCACATTCCTCTCCCCTGTGCCAGGAAGCCATCAAACTCTGGGACTTTTGCATTGCCTGCTCCATACACTTGGAAGCGTCTTATCTGCCCGGCGCCCAGAACAGGCTAGTGGGCCATCTCACCCGCTCCTTTAACACCCACGAGTGGTCTCTCCACTTGGATATCTTGAGGACTATTTTTCAGAGGTGGGGTTTTCCCCAAGTGGACCTATTCTCAAACAGCACTCTGACTCAGAGTGGTCATCAGAGCTGGGGCTGTCTTTGCCGTGTCGTACCCCATGGGATCAACAACAAGCATGCTTGCTATCATACATACCACCAGCGGAACACTGGTTCCAGTATCCACACAGCCCACCAACACAAAGGGACCAACATGTCTGGCCTTACTGGAATCACTGGGACCATTAGCGTACCACGGAGCATCACCACAACACTACTGACTTCCATCAGTCACCCTCCACACAGCATGGCTATGCCCCCGGCGCCGACAGAACCGTAAGTACCAACTGGGGCATCATCCCTAGATGAGGTGCTCATTCCTCTAACACTCACTGCCCCTGATCATCAGACAGGATCAGGACTTTCTCTGTTGCATGGCGACACCCCTTAACCTCATGGCAGAGGATGTAAAAGACCTGCAAGTTGAGTTCTTGGACATCTTGTAATCTATGGGCCCCTCATGGATTGCACTTCTAATTCATAAGGCAATTCCAACTGGCCCAAGTGATCTGGCACACCCCAGCATCCTGCACCTCTATACCTAAGTGCGCAGAGAGGTGCTATCTTATCCTAGCCAAGGACACTGATTTTTCTTTTTGTTCATCCACCTTCCTCACAGTGCAGGTAGTGATGCAACATGCCAGACAACACTTGAGAACAACTCCTTCAGTTCAGGTGGCCAAGAAACTTGACCTCATTGAGAGGAAGGTCTACTCCTCAACATGCTTACAACTTAGAATCGCCAGTGTAACAGAGTGGGGGGGGGGAGGAACAGATGTACTCCGCCCTCGTGGGTCTTGCGCTCTTCCGGCCCGGCTGGTGGGGCAGCTGGGGGAAGGTTTAGGGAGGGGATGGGGCCCGCTCTGCCCCTGAGTACTGCTACCTTCCCTTGGGGTAGTCTGTGGACCACTTCCTGCTACCCCAGCTGGTGGCCTGCCTCCAGTGCTGTGGCAGGAACTGTGGCAGCTCCCAAGCTTCTGCAGACTGCAGGCTGCCAGGCTGCAGTCTCCTAGCTCCAGGCTGCCAGCACCAAGCTGCAGGCTTTTAAACTGCAAACTCCAAACTCTCAACTCCAAAACTGTAACCTGTAAACTCCTAACTCTCAACTCCACACCTCCTCACTCCAAACTCCACAACCCACACTGCCTACCTGCCCCTGCAGGCTTTTAAGTGTTTTGGGCGGGGCTCCTTAATTGGCCCCAGGTGTCCTAATTGCCTAAACTGCTCGAGGTGGTCTAATTAGTTAAGCAGCCCCAGGTGGCCTAATTGCCTAATCAGCCCCAGCTGAATTACCCAGGGAATAGGGCTTTTTTGAGCCTGGGGCTAATATACATGCCTTCTAGTACTTTTTCATAGCTGTCCGGCCTGACCCCGTCACACCAGCTACCAAGCCATACTAGTGAAGTACGAATTCAGGTCGTACTCAAAGCTGGCAGAGTTTCAAGCCTCTCTGCTGGAGGACAAACAAAGTGACTTCAAGTCCCTCACTGATGAGGGCCAAGGTTGCCCTCCAGGCAGCAGTTGATGCAGCAGACATGGCACTGGAGGTGGTGGACAGATGAGACTCCTTGCTGCAGATGTCGGGATTCCCCAAGGAGGTCTGAACCATCCTCGAGGATCTCCCCTTTGACAACCAAAAGTTGTTTTAGCAAGAAAACAGAGTCTGTATTCACTCAAGGATTCCCAAGCCACACTGAGGTCATTGGGACTATGTAATCCAGCCTTTGCCCACTACCTGAACAGAAGACCCTTCCTCCTGCAGTACCCAACCAGGCACACCTATTCAACCCTAACCACCCGTCAACAGGACCACCCTTGATGATGTCAGCAGTCGTAACAGCCAGGGTTCTCCACTGCCTCCCCCTCTCTGGTGTCTGCCTACCGCTAATGACCCTCAAAACATCCCATTTGACACCCACATGGAGACCCACGAACCTTCTCCCAACCCTCCTTTGGCTTCCCCGATTGTTTGTAGTTTTTTTGTTTTTTGGGGCCGGGGGGCGGGGGAGGAGCATCTTGCTCTCTTTGTTCATAGTTGGAACAAGATTACACTGATTGATGGGTGTAGTCTTGATAATACACAAGGGCTATCTAATAGAATTCCACACCTTTCTCCTTTGCCACCCTCCTCAGGCCAACTGTGCACACCCAGCACAACTGGACCCCTCCTACAAAGGGAAACAGGCACCCTCTTCGGAAAAAGAAGCCCTGGAACTAATATCATATCATTATCAGTGCCATGGCTTTTACTACCCCTATTTTGTCTTCAACAAAAGGAAAGCTCCACCCCTATCTTGTATCTACGGGCACTAAACCAATTCATCCGCGAATTCCACTTTTATATGACTACCTTCTCCCAGTTATTCCCTCAGAATGGTTCGTGGCTCTCAATATGAAGGATACATACTTCCATGTGGATATCTATCCCACCCACCACAAATTTCTTTACTTCACGGTGTCCATGTACTCCCCTTTGGGATTACTACCAACCTTTGAGTGTTCACAAAGGTCTTTGCTGTGGTAGTGGCACATATGAGATGCATGGGCCACTCCCTTTTTCCTTAACCTGGATGACTGTCTCGTAGTGGTGTTCTCCCGTGACAGCCTTCTTGTCACTATCTGCACGCTGAGGGAAACTCCTAACCAGTCTGGGAGTGTGCATCAACAAGGTGAAGTTCACCTTCTTACCAACTGAAAAACCTCACCTTTATAGACGCATACTTGCCCTTCTGTGCAGGAAGGGCATTCCTTCCAAAGGACCATTTCACCACACTCACCTCCTGGATTACATGGCTGCGATGACACGCATGCCTCTGCCACTGCCTGTTGTCTCTGGGTCATGTGGCAACATGCACTTCCATCATACCATACGCACACTTTCATATCAGATGCTTTCAACTATGGCTTCGCTTGATGTATGACCTGCAAAAGGACCACCTCAACAAACGGGTCCTCCTTCCTCCGTCAGTACTCACTTCTCTCTTTTGGTGGTGCGACCCATCCAATGTAATTGCAGGCATTCCCTTCAACTCCCCATGCCACTCTCACCATGGATGTTTCTCTCATAGGCTGGGGTGCCCACATACAGGACCATACAGTGCAAGGCCTCTGGTCCCTCAAAGAAGCACAGATGCACATAAATGTCCTAGAACTACATGCAGTCCAGCATGCCTGTCAGGCACTTCTTCCTTTTGTTTGGTCCAGGCACGTACAAATTCTCTCACAACAGCAGGGCAGTGCCAGATCAATCATCCTCTGGCAAGAAGTAGTAAGGCTGTGGAACTGGTGCCTATGGCACTCCATCATACTCCATGCAACACACCTACCAGGAACAGACGGCAATATGGCGGACACCCTTAGTCGCTCCTTCCACTGCCACCAAGAATGAGAAATGCACAATCCCACTGTACGTGCCATATTCCATCACTGGGGTACACTGTGATGGGATGTCTTTGCAACATCTGTGAACTCCCCCTTTTCTGCTCCAGAGGGGCCCTTGGGCAAGGCTTGCAAGCGGATGCTCTCTTTCTTCCATGGACTCGGGATCTACAATACACCTTCCTTACCATTTTGCTTCTCCTATAAATACTACCTAAAGTGAGGCGAGACTGGGCAGCCCTCATACTTATAACTTCCTTCTGGTCCCGTCAATAGCGGTTGATCTCCTTCACCTGTCAGTCTGCTCCCCAGTCCTTCTTCCCTTCCTCCCAAACTGTCACACAACAACAGGGCCAAATCTGCCACCCCAACCTGGACCCTCTTCATTTCAGGGCCTGGTATCGGTTGGGGCTTTCGAATAGACAACACGTGCTCCACGCTGGTATGGGACGTACTTACGCATAGCCAATGCCTCTTGACCAAGGCATGCTACTGGGCTAAATGGTGACGCTTTGTGGAGTGGGCATCACACAACCACCATTCCACAGACTGTGTCCATATCAACCATCCCTGACTATCTGCTCAAATTTGGCCTTTCAGGCCTCACCCACTCCTTCATTTTCATCCATCTGGCAGCTGTCAGTGTGTTCCTCCCATCTGTGGAGGGTTTCTCTGTCTTCAGCCATCCAACCATGGCTCGATTCTTTCGCACTCTCCTTAACATTTTTCCCGCAATTAAAAGACCTACATGGAATCTCAGCCATGTCCTTTCAGCTGTCACACTACCACCCTTTTTGAGCCTCTTACCACTACTCGCTCGCTCACTCACCTAACCATGAAGGTGATCATCTTAGTGGACCAAAGGATCAGCGAACTAGCAGTAGTGATGGAAGAACCGCCCTGCATGGTGTTTCATAAGGATAAAGTCTCCCTACAGCTCCACCCCAAATTTCTCCCTAAGGTAGCCTCACTGTTCCATCTTAATCAGGTCATCCATCTCCCAACCTTTTACCTGAAACCACACACCTCCACCAGAGCACATACCCTACAATCCCTTGATGTCAGCCACATGCTAGCCTTTTACTTCGAACGCATGTGTGCTTTCCAAACTTCTTCCAGACTTTTCTCACTAGAGCGGACCACAGCCGTGCCTTCTCGTCCCAATGCATCTTCAAATGTGGGGGAGAGGGGCCATACTGTGTAATCACTGCCCTACAAAATCAGTGCTTAGTAAATGGTACAAATCTGGGTAGGAGAAACGTATTTTCAGGTTTCTAAGAGGGAACTGCAAACCATGTAAAAAAAAACAAACAAAAAAAAAAACTCAAGGCTGCATCCTCAGCTGATGGGAAAATGGCATCACTCTGAATTCAGTTGAGCTACGCTAGTGTACACCATGTGAGGATCTGGTTTTAAAACTACAAAAAGCCTTTAAATGTTTTGGATAGTATTTAAAAACATTTAAACCCTGGATTAGGCTTTAGTACAGTATTTCTGTGGTTTTGGCTCAATATTTTGGTTTCTAGGAAACGTCCTATATCTTAAAGGTTTTTTTGTTGTTCTCTCCTTCCCCCCCTACCACCCCCAATCTCTGTTCTCACATTAGGATGTGAACTTGGACTACATAGAGTCATTTCTGTGGAATAGTGAAGTAGTATATTAAAAAGAAAAAATACATCTAAAAATTCTTCTCAAAACTTTTGATAATAAAATACTAATTATAAAGCACATTCTGCAATGTCCTGTATGTTCTTTGCCAGCCCTATTCAATTCTTTGACTATGGATTTTTGTTGTACTGTCGTATCAGGGAAGAGGAACGGGAAGACCTTGATACTAGTACAGAGAGCAAAGAAATTGAACAGAAGGAACAAGACTTGGACACAGTGACAGAGGATGAAGAAGAACCAGGACCAAACAAAAAAGGAAGAAGAGGTAATTTTTTTTGTTTGTGCATTTGTATGTGTATGTATACATAAAGCATCAATTGGACAAATTTTTACTTTTTTTTTCTAGTAAATCTTTAAAAAGCATTCCCCTTCATTGTAAATGTAAAGAAAAAAAGATCTTGATCATAATGGTTAATAAATGCATTGAGGCAGTTTGATCTCTCTTTTAGCTCTCAGTCCTGTGTACTCTAGTGCTTCTATTCCTCTGTCTTCTCTTGTCTTTCGCGGGGAGGAGAGATTAATAGCCTGTGGCTTGACAAACTGGTACATTTCTTCGTACTCCACTTGACTGGCTCTATATGAAACTTTTCTAATGGAGGCTGACTCATTTTGAGGCACTTCATCTTTTGTAGAACTTAAACCAATAGTTTTTCTTTAATGTTCTTTAATATATTTGTGCCACCTAACTAATTAGCTCTACTGATGGAGGGAGATATGCCTCCTAGGCATCAGTGAGGTCAGATGCACCCAGGCCCAGATTTACCCCCAGGCAGACAGCTTTAATCTCCCCCTAGGAGCTTCTGAGGCATTCAGCTACTAGGGACTGTAAGTGAAATGTACTGACTCATGCAGGATTGTGTCTTACAAGCAGTCTGTGGGGCTTTGAGAGGAGAAAGTTGTTTTGCTATTCCTCTTTGGTGGACTTTTTTCTACCTCCAAGGAACTTGTGCTAGGGTCTTTGGTTGTGAAAGCCCTTGGTGATTTTGGACCTTCATTGATCTATAGAAAGGAATTCTGAGTCTGATCATAATGCTTTGCATTCTGTAGTACTTTCCATTGAATGTTAAGATACTACAATATCCATAAATGTTTGAGGAAAGCTAATTTTTTTTTAAAAGAGTGATGTATTAAGCATTAGAACATCATTCTGTCTATATCTGCATCTTATGAAGTGGGTTGCAGCCCATGAAAGCTTATGCCTGGAGAAATTTGTTAGTCTTTAAGGTGCTACAGGACTCTCATTGTTTTTATTCTGCCTATATGGCGGGCTAGTATCACTATCCCTATTTTATAAATGGAGGAAACTGAGGAGAGTCACACAGGAAGTCTGTGTAAAAGCCAGGAAAAAATGCAGAGTGCGTGATTGCCTGATTCCCTATCCTTTGTTTCAACATCAAGATCTACTTTCCAATTTAACTATGTCAACCTATCTTCCTGGCAGGGTCTTTGACTTTATTACTGTTTTACTCATTTTTTAAAACATGTACTGAAATGTTTTCAGTGAGTCCACATTGAAAATAAAGGTAGTAAATGAAAAATTGTTCAGGACCAAGTAATGTAACTGGGATTGAAGTGGGTGTGGGGTGTGGTGTTTTTAAAGTAGATCTCATGGCAGTAAATACAAGGCCAGAACTTTTGTGTGGTGGTTTCTCTGTGAAATCATTGTAATTTTATACAGACAGACTTTAAAACTGATACAAGCAGGCTTTTCCTCTATGCATGCAAGTAGATTTTATTCCTTTACTGTGGTAATGTCCAGTGATGATGTTAACCTGATTATTCACAACAGTCTTGTTAAAAAGTGGGAGAATCTGAGCTAATGACAGGTTACAAGTACGGTACTGTCAGTTTTCTTCCTTTCTTTTTTAGGTAAGAGAGGGCAAAATGGATTTAAGGAATTTACAAGGCAAGATGAGACTTCTTGTGAAAAGAGTGAACCTCTTACTGCTGAAGAGGAAGAAGCTTTAAAGAGGGAGCAGCAAAAGAAAGAGAAGGAACTTGTAGAAAAGATTCAGAATGCTACAGCCTGCACCAATATCTCCCCGTTGGGTCGTGACCGCTTGTACCGACGCTACTGGATTTTCCCCTCCATTCCTGGATTGTTTATAGAAGAGGACTATTCTGGTCTCACAGAAGACATGTTATTGCCTCGACCCGCTTCCTTTCAGAATAGCACACAGTCTCACATCACAAATGAATTTCAGGTATCCACTAAAACTGGAGAGTCTTTGAAATCATCTGAATCTACCTCCAATATTGACCAAGGTTCATATGCCAGTATTCCTGTAGAGGTGCCAAGGCCAGTATATAAGCCAAATCGCTGGTGCTTTTACAATTCTCGGGAACAACTGGATCAACTCCTGGAGGCTCTGAATTCCCGAGGATATAGGGAAAGTGCCTTAAAAGAGACTCTTTTACAAGAGAAAAATAGAATATATGATCAATTAAATAGTTTTCCTGTGGAAAAATTCCATATTCCAGGTAAAGGGCAAATTCTTTTAAGTGTATTTAATCTTAATTTGTTTTCATAATTGATTTCAGAATAGCATTATTAGTACCTGTCATTCTTATTAGACTACCCTATAAAATGATTAAATCATTATACCAATTTTCTTAGCAGCTGAACTATTTGCTTTTCAGAAAACATGGTTTCAGTATATTTTTGCTGATGGATAATGTTTTTCATGGGTGACTCAGTGGAAAGGTAGTAGCTTCACTGTTTTCTCGATGTTGATTAATTAAATCAGAGTTGCTACTGTTGGTCTTTGAAGAAGTCATTAGCTCTACCCACCTAGGAAGAAACAAGCTACAGCGTATACAGCTGGGGAAAAAAGCAAGGGAGTCTTAAAAGAAAAAGAAAACCTTGGTGGACATAGTAGATCCAGAACATTGGTATCTGACATGAGCTTGTTTTCAATACGTTGACTTCTTTCACAGCAGAAATATTAAGGTAAGACAAGATGATCTGCCATTGAAGACGGGGGACACCACAAGGACAGGCAATTACTATTACTTTGACTTGGATGGTGGGGTGGCTTTTCATATGATGATGTGTGAAATCATTCGAAACCTCTGCAGAACTGATCAATGTGAACCGGGTAAACAATTGTATGTTCCCTGATTGTGTTTTCCCAAAAATTTGGCACGAAGACCTGACTGACTATGCTGGCCTTTGTGTGACATGTACAGACTTAACAGTAGTTTTTATACTCTTGTTGGCACATGCTCACTAGAGAAATTGCTTTTTCTGTAGCATAACACTGCTTTTGTGTGTGTCAAAATTTGGAAGCTTGCTTGAAACTACTGAACTTTTTCTGTGCTTGGAAAAAAGAAGGCTATATAATCAGTAAGACAGTTGCACATATCACTGACACAAGTAAAGGCTGTGCATGCTTCACAAAAACGAAGTGAATTTGTTTGAAGTTTTGAGGGCGGATTTTTTAACTGAAAAGGAAACTTTCTATGGTGTGTTTAAAGTATGTATTTAGTCTTGAATTATGTAAAATTCCTCCGAATTTGTCCACAGTGAACTATCTTGAGACAGTTTAGATAGGGATGGCAAACTCATTTAGAGCAGAGGTCTGGATTCCGTGTTTAATTATGGTCTGAGAGTCAGGATGTATATTTAAGAAACTTTCTATTCCCTTCACTCCAAAGCTGATCTCCCACTGTTGTCTGTGAGGTTTGCAAAGAAATCAAAGGGAGAATACAACCTTTTTATATAGTAATTAAACTTTGTTTAGTAAGAAAAATATGCTCCCGTTTAGGTCAGAGTTATTTACCCATTCTGTTTTTTTTTCTTTTCTTTTTCCTTCTGTTTTTTCCCTTTGCACTTTCTTCCTCACAACAGCTCCCAATTCCAATCATTATGGGTTACACTCCCACCTCCTTCACATCTGCTAAAACGATAGAATAGCTAACGTTAACAGTGAAATGTAATGGTTGGGATTTAGAATTGACATTGAAATTAAATTAATAGGGGGTAAGGGAATTAGCACCCTTGAGTGGTAGTTGTTTCAGGCCATCTGCAGAGTCGGGTGCAACATTGTTTTGCCTTCCTTTGGACGACTGTCTATGCAGTGGGGTAGAAGCTTTTTTAAAAAATGAAATCTTAAGATTCTATACAGTCTGACTTTTGTAACCAGGTCCCATATAAATAGATGATGTGGGCCTCATCTGGCTCACAGTTCATATAATAGGTGCCCCTGCTCTAAATGGATATTGGTCTCTCTCTCTCGCGTGCGCACGCATACACATCCATCCATCCATTTGTATGTTTTAGGTTTTCTTTTACAAACAGAGAAAATACTATAGTATATATGTAAAAAAACTCAACCTTTGCCCCATTACTGCTAATGATAAAACCATGTACTCTGGACAGGAACTCTGGTCTAGTTTATTCAGAAAAGGAAAGAATTTTGTGGTAAACAGTTTGTAAATTAAGCTGCAGTGATGAGATATAGCCATGGATAATTTACTTTTTGGTTGGAGTTCCATTGCAACAGAATTTAGCAACTCCCCCCATTTCCTTCAGTTGAATGGATCAGCAATATGTTGTAAATTATTTAAAATACTACCAAGATACTACTTTAAATGTTATAAGTGGCACCTTACTGTTTTCCTTCTTCCTTCCCTTTCCCCTCATCCCACAACTGACTTGAAAATAAGACTAGAACCCAATAATCTTTAATTTAAAATGTTTCTCCAGTATCTATCAACTTTCTCAATATATCTCTTTGCAAATCACAGGCTATCATTTGATTCATGATCAAGGCCTAAGCCAATACGAGAACCATCCACACACACCTTAGTGTAATGGTACTTGGTGGAGACTGTGGAAATTGTTCCAGTACTTGCAAATGAAAGTAACAGAAATCCCTCCCCCTGCTCCCTCAGCGAAAAAGAAAAATAATGAGTTACTGTTACCAACAGCTTCTGTCAGTTCATTCTTGACTGACAGACTTCAAGTTTTTTGTGTACTTCTCTCCTCGCCATGCTCCCACCCCAACTCCCTTATGTCCCGCGAAAAAAGGCTTTTGCCCTCCATGCTGATTTTACAAACTGCTTTTAATCTGAGTGTGCTGTCAACTTTTTCCTGTGCCTCCCAATCTTTCACATATATTTAACTTCTCTTCTTTAATGTCTTCTGTTTAAGATATGGGGGGAAAAAAGTAAAAGTTTTTATTATCCCACTCTTTCATTTGGCTTTTTAAACGGACAGTGTCAACTTAACTCATTTTTGACATTGTCTAGATGTTAAGTCATTTCAGGGACTACTGACTGTTACTTGTTAAAGTGATAGGTAAAACCTTTTAAGATGTGATTTTTAAGTAAACAATATCTCTTTAATATACTTGCTTTGTGGAAGCCTGGTTGTTAATCTCCATCTTTCTTTGGGGATTTAAACATTTGATCCTGGTTTGGGTTAGATTCTACTTTGTTGATATGAAAATGTCAATACTGAGATGCCTCTCATTGTCAGAAAATATTTTTAAAAATTACTACTTTTAGTTAATCATTCTATTTATTGAAAGTATAATTTCTGGTCACTTAAGAAATAGACAGTTCTAACAAAAAGGGTATTATTGGCTGTTGCAGACAAATCTCAAAATGACAACAAAACTCCATCAGGGCGGGGAAGAATACAGAATGCACATGATACATCTCAAATGTCTGCAGAAAAGCAGCTTGAACTGAGACTTAGAGACTTTCTTTTGGACATTGAAGACAGAATCTACCAAGGAACACTGGGGGCAATTAAGGTATTACGTTATATTCGTTCATGGAAAGTGGTGTTTCTAGGAAACAAACAGCGCTGCTGAGTCTTTTACTTGAACAAGAACTCTGCACACTGTAGTCTTATTTCACTTGAAATTCAAGTTAAATGTGTAAAATTATTGGCACAACCAAAAGTCTGCAGGTCCTCATTCTGTATAAACTTCAAGTCTGTATGTTTGCTGCAGGTTACAGACAGGCAATCTTGGAGAGCAGCCTTAGAAAATGGGCAGTACGAGCTGCTAAATGAGGAAAACAAGGAAAATGGTATCATTAAAACTGTGAATGAGGATGTTGAAGAAATGGAAACTGATGATCAAGCCAAGTTTATTGTAAAAGACAGGTAAGACCTGTGATTTAAATACCAAGTATCTTTTCTTTATCCATCTTAATGGTGGTTTAGTTTTCCATGTCTGTTATGGGGATTTTTGTATAGGTTAATTTTTTGCACATCACCTTACTAAACTAACTCATAATTTTTGATAAATTCTGTGAACCAACGTTTTTTATATTTTAAAAAGATCAGTATTTTTTAAGCAATGTATTAATGTCCAGTGAGCTACAGAACTTTGCTGTAGTATTTGCATGAAAGTGTCTGTTACCTTGTATGTATAAATAAAATAGGTTGAGTACTATGTTGCAAAATATATACATATTTGATCTGTCTGGCAACCAGTGCCCAGACTTATTTTGCTGGGAAAAGAAGCTCAATAGAAAGAGAGTGTATAATTAAAATGTTGCATCATGGTTCAGGCCCTCCCTCCTCCAACCTTTCACCAGATGAGCTGCATATGTAACTTTTCATCAGCAGAAGCAGGAGAAATTAACACACTGGTGCCCTGACCTTTATTAGAACCTTTGGTATTGCTGTGATTATAAATAATAATTGAACTGATTTTTTGTGAAATACAGGTCACTATATTTTAACACTAGTTGGGCTCTACCTAGAGTAAACTGGAATTCATTAAAAGAACAGAAAGGAAACCTCAAATTATGTAATATTGCAACTATATATGTATTCATGTATTAATAGATGGATACATGGAAGGATTAGGAAGAAGGACCTTCTCCTAAAAATGTATTTCTCAAACTAGAAACTGGAGACTTTTGTAGAAAATGTTTTTACTATCCTAGTCTCAGATGTCTCATCTTCAAAATCTTTTTGAAATTACACACTAACATAATGGTGTCAGAATCAAAACGTTTAATTTATATTGTGTGCCCTGAAATAACACAGCTCTTCACAAAATTTAGATTCATTCAGAGAGATTTATATTTTATTAAACACTCTTCTTTTTGTTCAGATTGATAAAACTCTGATCTGAAAAGAACAGCTTTGCTCTCTCCAAGCAATGTTGTTTGTAGACAGCTTCCTGACTCCTGTCTTGAGTATGGGAGTTGGATAATGTTGCAATTAGAATTGTTTTGTTCTTAGCTATTTCTTTTATAGCAGGTTGCTGAATTAACACTCATCTTAAATAGGATCCTATTTTAAAACTGGTGTCCAGAAATTGTTCACTCATCTTTGTATCTTTGATAGGATCTAGGGATTCTCTGCTTTCTGAAAGTCATAATATTGAATGATTCCATTCTTGTTTAATTTTTTTAAAAATTAAAGTTTTAAGTATTCTTTGTTACCTGCTCTTCCCTTGCCAGCACTGAAATCCACTGCAGAAGCTTTTAATTCCACCATTGTTATCCATGATATTGACTCTTTCCATTAAATATTCTAGTTCGTGCTTCTCTAATAAGTCTTGCATGGAAAAAATAGAAATTTAAGGATTCTGGAGTCATGTGATTGAACTCTTTTGATGTTGGTCATTCCATTAAATTCTGAGCAAATAACATTTCATAAGTGCCTGGGAGGCCAAATAGTGCAGTATAAAGAAGAATTCTGTCCCCTTTCCTCTTGTTTTCAGGCTTCCTATGATTGTTGTTGTTGTTTTTTTCTTTTGGGGCAATAAAGTGTTAAAGATATGTGTGACTGCAAAATAATGTTAGCAGCTTTTGATTATCAAAAAGAGCAGCAGTAGAAAGCCTGCTTTGTTCATTCATCAGGAAATCATGATTGTAGTTTATTCTTCATTAGTGATGTTTAATCAACTGCTAACAAAAGTTAATTCTTTGAGTTGCTCACCTGCATTTTACTGTAAATTGAGTGGTGACTGGAAGATTTTTAACTATATTTTAAAAAGAAAACTGAGCTACTGCTTTGTGTGTTTGTCTATTTGACATGTACTCTTCTGATTGGTGTTAGAATATCTTTCAAGTTTCTGTGTTTCACGATATTCAGTGCGATTGTTGAAGTCAGGACTCAGGGTAATGCACATTTTGAAGCTGCAATTTCAGTTGTAGGCTACATATTTGGTACTCCTTGGGAGAAAATGTATGCTTCCATTTAAACAAAATTGAAATTCTGATTCACTTTCCATTTTTCTCTTTATCATCTGGAATTACTGTAGCTTGCTTGTGTCTGTCTTCTAACTGCTTTAAAAAATAAATCAGTTGGGTAGGTGGATGGGGTGAGGGAGGGAGTTTACTAAGGAGGAGATCGTGTTTTTGAGCAAGAATCTAGTAGGAAATTGTTTTTAATTAGCTTTATGATGATGCTTCTGTCTGCTAAATGTTGTTTTAAAACACTAATTTTTGCAGTCGTTACTGGTGGCGTGTAGGGGTTTCTGATGATGTTTGTTTTCCCCTGCCTCTAGGATTATCTTTTTGTCAGTGTGATAGTTATATTCTCACAACAAACTTGGACTCCTGCTGACCCTACCATATGCAGACTATAATGGTATAGCTGACCATGAGGAATGGGGGGCAGGGTGGTTGGAGGTTAACACCCAAAAATTTTGTGGGACGATAGCTTAGGTGCTCTTTGTAAAGGTTTAAAGTTCATCCTAGGCTATCACATCATTTAGAAAAAATCTGAGTCTTCTGGAAATATTATAGTTAACAATGAACTTTAATGAGGCAGAATGGAAAGACCTAATGCTCTTATGGAAACAATCCACTGTACCAAATGTAGTAAGCTTTCATCATATCTGCTAAACCCCATCAGTATGACATGTTATATGAGCTGTTCATGAAAAGGTGTGCAGACTGAAGACTGACTTGGTTGTAAGTGGCTCTGTATTCCCATTTAGAGTCATTGCAGCTTGTAATGTTATGTTCCTCAAGAAGACATGGATTTGGGGGATATTTTTAGGCGTTGTCTCTACTTTCAGCGTTAGTGGGCTACTTCTGCATATTATGGATTCTTTTATCTTTGGATTTTGTGGGGGCCTTTGTCTTGGGGCTTATATTTAATTTTATGGATAGGTGGGGAAAGGTGGTTATCCTGATGTTAAGTGTTGTAAACGAGAATATATATTGATGGTGAGCAATTTTATTTTCAAAGGGTGGGATTTTTGAAAGCCACTTCAATGATTTAGTAGTGCAAGTCCTGTTGTAGATATTTAGGCATGTCTGAAAATTCTACTTTTGTATACTATAAATGCTTTTATGTTCTCATATTTGGTTTGTTCTTTCTATATTGCTATACTGCAGTCTTACAATAAATTGTACTATTTATTAGGGGCGGGGGGACCCTAGTAAAACATTTTCCTACAACTGTGATCAACTTCTTTATAGAATTCCTGGGGCCAGTTCTTGTTACATATGGTGTACATTTAGGGGCTCTTTAAAACAGTTGTTTATATGTGAATGCATCCATGTTCAGTGCATATTTTGATAAATGCACTACAGCTTGTGTGGGGTGAAGAAAATAGAAACCCACATGGATGCAAAGAAATCTATATAATTTTCTAAAAGATTTTCATTGATCTCGATCTCCCTTCTCAATGTTAGATTTAAAATCCCATAAATCATATTAACTTTTTTAAAATTTTAGACTTGTTGGATTAAAAACTGAAGCTCCAAGCACTGCATCAACAAATACAAGCACTCCCCAGCCAGTTAATAATGTGGTCCATTACTTGGCATCTGCACTGCTTCAGATAGAGCAAGGCATCGAGCGCAGGTTCCTCAAAACGCCACTTGGTAAGCATTTGATCTTGATATCACGTCTTCCTTTTTGTATTCATTTTTTTTAAGAGAAACATTTGGTTTTTTTTAAATTTTCTTTCATGAAGTGTTCTGGTGATACTATACCAGGACAAAAGTACACATACCCTTAGTTATGTTTACACTAGAAACGTACGTTGACCTTTATTAGGCCGACTTAAAGTCATTGCAGTAATTACCGCAGGGGTTCATATCCACATTACCCTCCTTGGGTTGGTGGTGCATGTCCTCAGGAGGAGCCATTCCACCGACCCTAAAAGGCAGAGTGGGGAGCTGAGAGACCGGTCTCTCATCTCCGCTGGCAACTCCCTCCCAGGAACCCAGCTGTTTCATAGTCTCCCGGGCTCCTGACAGGCTGCCTCCCCACCCCCTTCACTCCGTTACCCACTGGGAGCCAGGGGAAGCTGCTCAGGGCTTCTCACCCCCTGCACAGCAGGGTCAAGAGCCCTGAAATTGAAAAGGCTGCCCAGCTCCTGGGAGGGAGATGGGGGGTGTACAAAGCCATCTGGGTCTCCTTCAAGTGATCGCTCTCATCCATTCCAGTATAGGTGAGTGCACGTCTCCGTGAACAGGTTCCCAGAACTTTTTTCCTCTTAGCAGATGCTGTAGGGTTGGCTGAGGTGCCCCGTGTAGTGCCGCGCGTATGCCGTGGCATATGAGGCACCCCCGACCCTGCACCCCCTCAGTTCCTTTTTCTGCCCCTGAGGGTTGCTGGAGCTAGTACTTGATCTCCGCAACTACCATTCCCCTTTATTTGATCTCTTTGTTTTTCTAAGTACTGTAGTTAGTTGAAGTAGTTGTTAGATAAGAAGTCCTTGAGGGACTTAAGGTGGTCGGGCCCGGCCACCTGGATTTATGCAGCGGACCAGTGGGACAGGCAAGGGCAGCCTGGTTCCGCTCCGAAGAACAAGGTCAGCAAAAAGCTGGATTTGTTCAGGAGAAAGATAGATAGATTTATTCCATGGCAACCCTGCAGTTCAGAATTGCCAACCAGCAGTCCCTCCTGGGGAGAGAGAGATTTATTTTTGTGGAACTCCCTCACATGGTTTGCTGAGACCCTGCCCCAGGATGAGGCCACAGACTTTGCCACTGTCCTGGATGAGGGTATCACAGTGGCTAGGGCAGCGCTCCAGATGCCTGGTGTAGCTGCTGACTCAGCAAGTAGGGCCATAGCCTCTGCCATTTCCATGAGGAGGTGCTTGTGGCTGCAATCCTTAGACCTGTCCTTCAATGGGTTGGCCCTCTTCTCCTATCAGACCACTGTAAGTTGCACGGTCTGAAGGTCTCCAGGGCCACACTTTACTCCCTGAGCCTGTACATGCCCCGGTTTTCCAGGGAGCAGTCACGGCCCCAGGTGCAGCAGCAACCAAGGCCTCCACTAGGCCCTTCCAACCCTTTAGAACTAGTGACAGGTATAAGGGTTTAGAGCACGGACTCAACCCCTCATCTCATCCTCAGCCCCCAGCAGGGGCACCCCAGATGGGCAATTGTATGGGGCCTCCTGTGTAGTCCAAAGCCCCTTTGCTGGCCTGCGGGAGCTGCAGGTTTGCACCTGCCCTGGTGGTGGCATGCCTGAGGGTGACGCCCCTACTGCTGTCTTGGATCTGCCCGCCCTTTCCTGAAGTTCACCAGGAGGGCTGGGTGGTTTAGGCGTAGACTCAAGATTCAATGGGGGTGAGCCACCCCTAGTTCACATCTGCCTAAAGCAGCAAACGATGCTGTCCCCCAAGCCTTTCATCTTTGTCCCTCTTCAGGGACCCTTCTCACGAGTAACTCCTCTTGCAAGAGGTGGACACCCTCCTCCTCATAGGAGCGCTGGTTATGGTTCCTCAAGGCGGAAGAGGTCCTATCCAAAGTACTACTTCACCCCCAAGGCAAGGGGACATCTGAGACCCACGTTGAACCTGCGTTGGCTAAACAGTACATCAAATGATTCAGGTTTCGCATGGTTTCCCTAGCCTCCATAATCCCTTCTCTGGACTCAAGAGACTGGTGTGCTGCTCTCAACCTCCAAGGACGCATGCTTTGGGTGCCTGTCCTTCCCAGCATCAGGCACTTACTCTGCTTCATGCATGGCACTAGCGGCTGCCCACCTGAGACATAAGGGTGCGCAAATATTCCCTTACCAGGATGATTGGGTGATATGGGGTAGGTCCAGGCCTCAAGTGCAGGAGATCAGGACCCTCGCTCCACGTGCAGCAGGCTGGGACGGCTCATAAATGAGCAGAAGTCCATACTAACCCCACTGCAATATATAGGCCAGAGACTTCCTGCCTCAGCCACGTTTTGAGGCGATGGTCTATATCATCCCTAGTTGCACCAATGCCCACATCAATAGCCAGGCACTGCCTTCAGCTGTTAAGCCACATGGCAGCCTGCACGTACGTAGTGAGACTAGCCCGCCAGAGGCTCAGATCGCTTCAGGCGTGGGTGGCCTTGGTATATGTGCTGAGCAGCCACCCACTGAATCGGGCGGTCATAGTTCCCCTGCCCGCCCTAGCCTTCCTACACTAGAAGGAGCTGAGAGTTATTAGCCTAGCGTGCAGGGTGTTCTTCCAATTCCTGACAGGCAGACTGGCGCAGGTGCAGACAGACAGCACCGCAGCCGTGCTGTACATAAACAGACAGGGAGGAGTGCACTCCCCGGCCCCCTGCAAGGAAGCTACCCACCCATGAGATTTGGCAGTGAGGCACAATTTCCACTTAACTGCCTCTTACCTCCTGGGAGTGAGAAGTGATGAGGCGGATTGCCTCAGCAGGTCGTTTTTACCCCACAGTGACTGGTCACAGCACCCATAGGTAGTGTCTGTGGTCTCCCAAAAGGGGGGTGTTCCCCAACTGGACCCATTTGCGTCAGCCTGGAATGCGAAGTGCCCAAGGCTCTGCTCGCTCCAGGGTCGCGAGACCAGGTCGATTTCCGAAGCATTCCTCATTGGCTGGACAAGGACCCTCATGTACGCATTTCCACCCATTCCGATCTGGCCCAATGTCCTGCTTGGAAGTAAGGTGGGACAGGGAGAACATCTTACTCGTTGCTCCGGCCTGGTTCAGCATGCTGCTAGACCCTTCGATCACCCTGCCCATGCAGCTTCCAAGGTGGTCCTTCTCTCCCAGGACCGTAGTTGTCTATTGCACCTGGACCTGGACTCCCTGCGTCTCATGGCCTGGAGGAGCTGTGGCTGACTGAGGGAGAGAGAGAGCCTGATTGGTGCAGGCCCAGCAAGTCTTGCTTGGCAGCAGGAAACCTTCTACACAGGTCATGTATCGGACTAAGCGGAAACAATTTACCTCTTGGGCGGAGTCCTGGGGCATCCCACCAAGCCTCTCGCCTGCACAGGCAATCCTGGAGTATCTGCTCCAGCTAAAGCTCCAGGGTCTGGTGATAGCCTTGTTAAAGGTTCACTTGACGGCCATCTGGCCTCCCATCAGCCACTAGTAGGGAGATCTCTGTTCTTCCCTCCCCATATCGGTCAGGTGTCTCAAGGGGGTAGAGAGGCTTTATTTGCAGGTATGAGATCTGGTGGCTCCCTGGGATCTCAACTTGACCCTCTCAAGACCCACGGGGCCCCCCTTTTTGATCCCATGACTTCATGCCCCCAGCTCATGCTTTCATAAAAGAAAGCCTTCCTGGTGGCTGTTACCTCACCTATGAGGGTCTCCAAAATTAAGACCTGGACCTCGGAGCCCCTTATACTGTATTCTGTAAGCACAAGGTCCAGCTCAGGCTGCATCCAGCCTCCCTACTCAAGGTGGTTTCCCAGTTTCATTGTAATCAAGATATTTTACTCCCCGTGTTTTCCCAAACCACACAGCTCGGAGGAGGAGAGGAGATGGCATCGCTGGACGTGAAATGAGCCATGGCCTTTTACACCGAGCACACGAAGCTGTTCCAGAAATCGACGCAGCTCTTTGTTGCAGTGGTGAACTGAATGAAAGGCTCACCTGTCTCCACCCAGCACATCTCCTCGTGGATTACGTCCTACATCGTTTGGCTATGAGCAGGCAAAGGTGCCACTTTCCAGAACCATCATAGCACACTCAAGCAGAGCTCAAGTGCCATCATCCAGCAGGCGACAGAGGATGTGGGATTCGGCAGAGCCGTGCTGCGGGCAGCTCACCAGTAACTCCTGCCCACCTCCAGCGTATGGCTTTGTAATCACCTATATTGGAATGGATATGAGCAACCACTCAAAGGAGAAAACATGGTTACTTACCAGTAACTATTGTTCTTCAAGATGTGTTGCTCATATCCATTCCACCCCCATCCTCCGTCCCTGCTGTAGGAGTTGACGGAAAGAAGGGACTAAGGGGGTGTAGTGTCCGGCGGTGCCTCATATGCCACGGCATGTGTGCGGTACTCCAGGGGGCGCCTGAGCCGACCGTAGGGCATCCGCTAAGGGGAAGAAAGTTCTGGGAACCCATACAGGGAGGCATGCACTCACCTATACTGGAATGGATATGAGCAACACATCTTGAAGAACAACAGTTACTGGTAAATAACTGTTTTTCTCACCCCAGCTCCCAGCCAGGAAGCCACACAGCTCTCTAGGGTAGTGGGGGGCAGCTGGGCCTGCTGTCTAGCATTCTTGTCATTTTCACAGCTCCTGCCATGAAATTGACAAGACCCAGAACAGCCAATGTAAGGGATGCCCTATCTACACAGACACTGCCTCCTCCTAACTACACCAACATAAACATTATGCATTTTGTGGAGGTGAAATTATTATGTTGGTGTAGTAGGGCATTTACATCGGTGGGAGGAAGGTTGTAGCATAAACACTGACATAATTAGGTTGACTAAGTTGCCTCATGTTGACCTAACTGTGTAGTGTAGACCAGCCCTAACAACTTTCTATGGACATTGTGAAAATTTAAAAAAATTCAAGATTTGGTTATTGCATACCAGTTATTTCTGTAAATCTGCAGAACATGGCAATTGTTCAAGTTCCCTGAATACTTTCTTTAGTTTTTCTACTCTTGGGCCATTTGACCCTCTAGTGCACAGGTGTCAAACACAAGGCCTGTGGGCCAAATCCAGCCCGCCATCTTGTGTTATCCGGCCCGCGGGACGAATCCGGCCCGCCGCCTTGTGTTACCTGTGCCTGCAGTGTTTTCTGAGCCGAGCTCAGGAAAAGCGGGGGAGATCTCGCGTGAGCTCAGGGCACCATGAGATCTCCTCTTAAAAAGGAAATGGCCGTCGGAGTCTCGCACAGTGCCGCCAAATGTCACCCTGCAGGGAGATTTCACGGTGGAGAGTGGAGTCTGCGAGCCCCTGTGAATGCCTGTTTTCATTCCCGCTGTCCTACTCTGCTGCCGAATTTCACCCTGCGGGGAGATTTTTTGGCGGAGAGTAGACTATCAAAAGCAGAGTTGAGCGTGGTATGCGTGGCCTCCCTGAAATGAATTCAATCTAAATGTGGCCCGCCACATGAATTGAGTTTGACACCCCTGCTCTAGTGTGTACTCTCAGGAACTGACCAAATCTTGTAGTATAAAGACAACTTGATCCAAGTCTCAAGAGGTATGCATAATACAAATCTGTCTGTCAAGCATTGGTCCTTGTTCCCTCTAATCTACCTGAAAGTAACTAGGGGAAATCATTTTTGCTGATTTATCATACAGTCTTTTCCTTCTTCAGATTATCTCTGTTACATTAAGGTATCCTTTTAAATTGTTCTTTAGGTGTTTTTTCTAAACTTTCTAAGTACCTAGTTAGTGAAATTATTAAGCTAGAACACTTTTTAGTTCTGCAGTCTTTATGCTTGTAAGAACTTTTCCCAATGACCAACATAATTTTGCTAAATGTTTAGGGTTAAACATAACTTTTTTTTTAGTTTTCCATTTAATGTTACATTTTTGGGTGTGTTTTGAAATTTTTTTTAATTAACTGTAGCTAAATTTTTGGACAAAACATTTGATCTGAAAGGAAAAACCAAAACATTTCCTTTTGAAAATATCAATGAACTGTTTAAAATTACGATTTTTTTAAATTTAACCAAAACCACATGTCAAATTTATGTATAATTGTATTTGCCATGCAACAGCATTTTTCAGCAAAAAACTACTTGACTGAAAAGTTATGCTCAGCTTTAGTCCCATATACATTTGAGAGTCTATTTTACAGATTACTTAAATGTTCTGTTTTCTTTGTTTCCAGTTTCCCATAGTCCTAATGGTTAGATTTTGGATGGTGGGGGAAGGAATAGTGCTTTCATACAGGTTCAGTCTGTTCTCTTACAAAGAAATCTAAAAGTATTATAGGATGGCAGGCCTTAAATCTCATATGCCTACTCCTCCTTTCAAGACCTTGACAAAGTAGCCATACTGCTTTAACTAAACTGGTATCTTTAAACCAGTACAGCCCCCCTTCATTCTCAAACCCCGTCCCCCACTGTGGACACTATTACACCAATATAGCTTATCCCATATAGGAAAGGGGAATATATTATACCAATATAAGGCACCTTTATAGCGATATAATTGCATCCGCACTGGGAAAGAGGGAGAGGGATGCTGTACTGCTTTTAACTATACTGTTTAAAACTATTAGAGCAAAAAATCACACCCCGTAACTGAAGCAGTTTATACTGGCACAAAAATTGTGTGTACATCAGTCTCACTGAATTCTGTATCAGAGTCTGCCTTGGCAAAGAAATGCTGTATTTTACTCTACAAGCTTTCTCAGCAGCCCGAAGTCACAGGGCCATTTGATATTTGTGGGTCAACTGGCCCTTGTGCACAGCAAAGTCATTTTGTTGCAGTTACTCTATACGTAAACGAAGCTAAGATGTTCCAGAACAAAGCCTTCAAATTTTTCTAAAGAACTCTACCCAGGCAGGGAAAAAAGAGGAAAAAAGCTAACACTGCTTTAAGAAGATAAAACAAGGATTGGTTTGTGGGGCAAGGCCTAAAAGAATAAGAGAAAATGCAATCAAATATAAGATTAAATTGTCATTACTTGAAAAGGTTGGCTATGCAAGCTACATTTCAGCAGCTTTAATTAGCTTGGTGGTAAAAATGCTGCAAATAATTATGCAAGCTTGAGGTATCTGAGAGCTCTCCTGGTTATAACACCGGAGTGAACTTTAAAAAAAAAAATATTCTGCATTATTGTAATGCAAATAAATAAGAGTTACAGTAGAATCCCTTCACTTTTGTCTTCCCTGTTGCCATTTCTTCATTCCATTTCCCTGCTGTGTTGTCTTCCCCTTTGTTTTAAGCCCTGTTCTCGTTAGGAATTGGAGCCACATGTGAAAACAGTTTTTGGCCTTGGCTCCTTTTTCAGCTCTCCACCTGTTCTATCCATAGTGCTTTATGAGCATTGAAGGAACTACAGAGTGGAATTTACTGGGATCTGTGGCAGCTTTGCCTCTTCCAGCCTCCAGGGTGCACAGTGGACAAAGGAAACCAGCACAGCAGTTGAATAACCAGATGCTGAACTCTGCTCCTTTGATCTATGTGTGTGCGCACCAGGCAGCAAGGAGAACCTTATCACTGATTCTAGAAAGTTTAGATTGGAGGTGTGCACACAACACACAAGTGGAGAGCAGGGAGTGGCTGTCAGAGTAACCAAATTCAAAGGAGAATTTAGGAAATGCAGGAAACGGTACCATCAATAGGAGCACTAGGCAGATGGCTAGTTAGCTGGTAATCTTTCAATGTTTGACAGCTAGATTAAACAACAAATTGTTTTTGAAGCTACAATGCATTATATATTAGCTGCTGTGCAGTGCTAGGATTTATACAAAAATTTGTCTTCTGCTGTTGTTGGTCCAGCATATGCACAGAATTAACCCAATAATACTAGGGAAAATTCCAGCACAAGACAAACAAAGATGTTGATCTCTTGTCTCATACAGTTGGGCTTGCAAAAATTCTGTATTGAAACTTCTGAAAATGAAAGCTTTTACCTTTTTATCTTGGCAGTAGGTCTTCTGATGGGAAAAGTGTGGTGGTTGGCTTCTCAGGTGCCTTTTAAAAAACAAACACTCTATATAATGCTTCCCATCAGTAGATCTCACAGTGCTTTACAAAGGCAGTGAGCATCATCGTCATTTACAGATGGGGAAACTCAAGCACAGAGTGGTGAAGTGATTTGTCCAGCCATCTTGTAAGCCAGCGACAGAGCCAGGAATAGAAATCACGTCTCCGGAATCCCAGTTCAGTGCTCTGTCCACTGGGCATCACTGTCTCATATGATTATAGAACTGCCTCTCAAATACAGTACAGTCATTATTTTTATAGACGTCTGTATGCAAGGTGTAACTCTAGTTCAGTTGTTCCCAACTTTTTTGGGGGAGGGAGGAGTTTGTTTGTTTATTGGTGGATAGGAGCTTTCACCTCCCCTTAGCCCCTTGCACAATACATCTGTTACAGTTCTACTTTGTCCTCTTTTTCTGTTTCCTGCTCCTCTCATGTCTCCGTTCTTGTGCGTTTTTAAATTCCTAAATTTTTTGACACTCTTGTTTTTTTGTTCCCCTCCTTTTGATGCACAATCTGCTGTACTATTTCATATACAGCCTTCATCACCCTAGTATCTAAACAGACCTTCCATTAGTGCATTAAGTGATATGATTAGCATCTGTCACATGTGGTTCATTCTCTTACCCCAGACATCACCCCCCCGGGAGAATTTTGTTTGTAGGCGGTTGGTGTTTGTCTTTAAATGTACATCTTGCTTTGTGTGTTAGAACAGGCAAGGTCAAAGAAACGTGCCTTGTACTTGGAGCAGAAGTTGCTAAGATTTGTGATGCTTCTTAGTTCCATAGTCTCAGACCAGCCCGAGAAAGTTCTGTCTGACAAGCTTTTACCCTTACGGTAGAACATTTCAACCTTGTTTCATTTGTGTATCCCTAAAAAATTTTGAATGGAGGTGGAGACCCCTTTGGAAATTCAGCCTGTGGTCCACAGAAGTCTTCAGACTGTTCAGAATTCAACTATAAATGTTGTACGTGCTTGGCAGGGCATTCGACACAGCGGGAGAAAGGGCACTAAACTATAGACTTCTATGGTAACAACAACACACCTAGTTTTTGACCTGTAAGGGAGTGGGGGGAGTATTCACATACTTTGGATTGATAAGAAAAACAGATCCTTTCTGAGCCCTGAAACTTTATTTTTGTTGTCCCCTTTTGCAGACCGCCTTAGATATAGTCTGCATACCACTAATTGAAAACCACTGTGCTGGAAAGTTCCATTGTGTTTGAGGTGGCATTCACCTCATCTGCATTACTTGGGGGGTGATGTTCATTGATGACTTTCTAGCTGGGATATGTGCTTTCTCATCAGAGCTATATGCTGTGAAAGTAGAGACACAAATCTTGGGTCAGTGATCTGCTTCTGTCACCAGCCCTATTAGAGACCAACACAAAAGCAAGGAGAGTAGGTTTTAAGCTTTTCACATTCTCACTCTTATCTTTGCAGTGCTAGTGCAGAGTGAATCCAGGGTCATACACCTTTCCCACCTGCAGTGTTGCTGTCCCTTCCCCGTGTTGGGAAATACAATTCTGCTTATTTTTAGGGTAATCATACATGTATTCTTAATGAAGAATCCAATACACTTTAAAAAGATGTTTTAAATAACTTTACAAATTTAACATTAGGTGATGCAGAAGATAATAAAAGGAACCAAAGGGGGGATAAAAAGAGGAAGAGGGAGGAAGACCAGTCTAGTCAGAGAGATGGTAAATTTAAAAAAAATGTTCTTCTGTATTTTTAAGAGTTAGAAAATATTGTAATATTTTGTTTACTTCTTGATAATTCTGTAGTTACTTGTGTAGAATGATGGAGTAGAGCTATGAAATCATAAGACTATTTCTTCCTCCATATTTAAATAGTACTTGAGGTGAAAACAAAAATAACTTAAGGGTAAAATGTTTCACTTTTTTGGCCAAGTCAGAAGGAACTGCACTTGGTTTTGAGGAAGAAATCTGCACAAGTTCACAGAAGCAAAACCTGTTAGAGTATTCTTATCTACAACAACATAATTACATAGGAACCCTTCCTTGAAACTTTGAAATAGAAAACTGTTCCCTGAACACTTTTTGTTACTGACATATGACAACATGGATTATTCAAACAAGTTATCTATTGCAGTAAGACCAAACTGAGATTGGGAGGTCCCACAGTCACTGTGTAGAGGCATAGGAAAAGACTATCCTTTTCCCCAAAAAGCTGACACTCTGAATAGACAAGAAAGACAGGGTAGGAGGAAAAAGTATTATATTCTTACATAAAGGGAATTGGGACTCTACAATAAAAATGACATGGCTAAGGTCACACAGGAAGTCTATGGCAGATCTGGGAATTGAACCCAGATTTCTTGAGTCCCTTTAACCTGTGCTTTAACCACAAACTAACCTTCCTCTGCTGAATTTTAAATAGAGGTGGATTCAGATTTGCCAAAACCTCAGGTCTTTTACCCAGTTTTCCTCTCCCAAACTCTTTCTGTCTCCTTGCTAGATGGTGAGAGACTCTTTCAACATTTGTATAGAAACTGAAGGCTCCAGTCTCTGCCTCTTCCCACCACCACTGTCTAAACTGGAGCTGCCTGATACTTTAACATAAAATATATGCAGTGCTAGGGAGGAGCCATACTTGACTACCAGATGCTCGGTGGGAAGTAAGAGAGGACCTTGGATGAAGAGCACTTAACCTCAACATGGCCTATTAAAGGTCATGGTACGGTTGGGACTTTTCTTCCTGGGGAGAAATTGCTTTGCTGGCAGCTGAATTGCAAACCAATCCTGTACCCATTCTGTGACTGGCAATGCAGGAGGCACTATCAAGCACTTTAGTACTGATAATACTGGCTTTCCTCTGCTTATACAGTCTTCCAATATGCTTCTTTGAACACTCAGAAGGAGTGTGCCTCTTTTTTAGAAGAGCAGTGTTAGTCTTCACTAACAGGAAGTTATTGTAGTTAGTGGACCACCAACTAACAGACATAATCCTGGATAGCCACACACACTGCCTTCTCTCCTGTTTTAGATTATTACCTAACCTGATTCTTCTACTAAGGCACTAGTCTAGACAAATGGACTTATCTGTGTTGACATGTGACACTTTGTAACAATAGCGGGGCAGTCTTCTGACAACTGTAGCTTGTTGGTCATTTAAAAATCACAGGGCCAGATTCAGATCTCACCTCTGCTGCATCTGTAGGAAAGTAGCAGTAGATCAGTTTCTGAACTACTCTGGACTCTTTCAAAAGCTACAAAGTTTACAGGTCTTTCATAGAAAAATTTGCAAAGGGGAATGTTGAGGGGCTTGAGATCAGTGGTATATCTGAGTGGGTTTCTTTTAATATTAGTGCTATCTTTCTGGCTGATTCTGTTTTGTTCCTGCAGTACAGAATCATGCAACTTATATTTACTTATTTTATTTTTTTCAAATTTGGGGTGCATAATTGAGATTTTTTTTAATTGCAAAAATGATTTTACTGTATAAACATCAGTGATGAGCAATTGCTACAATGGTTTGCTTCCTCTTTGACCTATAAAT
The DNA here is from genome assembly GCA_007922155.1 of Mesoclemmys tuberculata. Lineage (NCBI taxonomy): Eukaryota > Metazoa > Chordata > Testudines > Chelidae > Mesoclemmys > Mesoclemmys tuberculata. The sequence continues at coordinate 66,245,806 of ML675613.1, read as the reverse complement.
TTATGGGTTTAAAAAAAAGTGTTTCCAGTTACTTTTAATTTATTTAGTGCCTATATGTTAGGAAATTTTCTTTCTTTTGGTTTAAGAATATCTTTGGTTTCAAAATTGACATCAAAGCAAGACACTTAATATGACTATTCATATCATGTATTGACATCATCTTGGTGTTAAAGGGTGAAATCCGAATATGAAACTTCATTGTTCACAAGTTTGCACTAAATTCTTGTGCCAGGATGTAAACCAGGAAACCCCGGTCACTGAAAAGTTAAGAAATGAGTGAGAATGATCTGAGCGCATATTCCTATTTTATCACAAGAAAAGTATCTACCAGGAGTATAAGTTCAGATGCATAGACTCTTCAGTCTAGAATAAACCTGGATGTTTGTATAAGTAATGTAACTTCTGCTTTTTTCCCCTTATAATACAAGATGCCAGTGATGGTGGACGTTCTTATAAAACAGTACTGGACCGGTGGAGAGAATCTCTTCTTTCTTCTGGCAGCCTGTCCCAAGTCTTCCTACATCTTTCCACATTGGATCGAAGTGTTATCTGGTCTAAGTCCATCCTAAATGCTCGCTGTAAAATGTGCCGAAAGAAAGGTGATGCGGAAAGCATGGTGCTGTGTGATGACTGTGATCGAGGCTATCATATCTACTGTATCAGGCCCAAGCTCAAGGTGTCTGAAGAAAAAGCTTTTAAAAATCAAGAATTCAGGTAAGGCTTAAGACTGACAGCACCTCACTAATGCATATTTGTATATTACCAGGCCATTCCTGAAGGAGACTGGTTTTGTCCAGAGTGCCGACCAAAACAACGTTCTAGACGCCTCTCCTCCAGGCAAAGACCTTCTATGGAAAGTGATGAAGAGGCTGAAGAACAGTTTGAAGAAGAGGAGGATGAGCCTGATTATGAGGCAATGGGACAAAGTGAGGAAGAAGATTATGAGGATGAACAAGAGGAAGAAGATGACTCGCAAGAGGAGGAAGAAATGAGGTAAATCATAAAAACTGTTACCTTTTAACATTATTTTAAATGTGCTTAGTGCTCTATAATACAGAAGTACATTGTCTTTATCTCAAAGAGTTCACCAACAGAGTTGCAGCCACTTAGGTCAGTGATGAATTTGGCCCTCAGCATTTGGTTTATTGGAGTTGTATGTATAAATATCCACTCTTAAGGATGAACATGCACTCTTACTAATGTGTATGTGCTAGGACACTGTCTGAGGTCACTGACTATGGAGTGTCTGCTCATTCTCAAGCCATAAAGATATATTGGTATTGTGGAGAGATGCTGTTCAGAAAATAAATTCCCAAATCTCTGTGGGTTTCAAGGGAATAGATGGACATGGTGAGGACTGGATAGTAAAGAAACCAAAAGTTTCTCTCCAAAAGGCTAAGCCACACTGGTAGAATTGTAGGGGTGTATAACAGAGCCAAATAACATGCAGTTTGAAAAATCCAGTAAATTGATTGATTTGTGTCATAAATCAAGAATGCAGCTTAACTGGTGCTTGTGACCCTGGAACACTCTTTCTCCATAGTCATGTGTATTTGAGTATGAATTAGAAGAGTTCCATCTTATCCCCCGAAGTTGCGGTTTAGTTGTCTCAGAGATCATACATTCCCATGGAACCATCAACTGTCACTGACAAATGGTGTCCATTGGATCTTCCCTTCTCTAACCTTGATCTTGCCTTGTGAGGGTATTATGGCTTTTTGTGTTGCAGCCCTAAGGACTGGACAGGACTTTATTTTAGAGCCTCTTGTGTCAACAGCTTATTTCTGTTGGAGGTGGAATTCCTGTGTATTACTAGCAATAATGGTTTCCTCAAGAAACAAGTAACCAGTTTAAAAAACAGAACCCAGGGTCCCTCCAGGCAACACATTTTTAATAGCTTTTAGCTGACAAGGCTTTTCAGAATTTCTTTTTTACTACATGCTGCACAGAACATCTGATTTTAGAGAGCTCAACAGAGCAATATTTAAGAGTGCTAGTTGGACATCAGCTTCAGTGGAAGCCAATTTTCTGTCTTATTAAACAGAAATTAGTTACTGAATTAGAAGCCTTGAGGACAAGTGGGGAGTAGAAGCTTGGAATAGTTAGAAGTAGTGATTTGTACAATACATTTTACTTACATTTTTACAGCCCATCAAAACAAGGAAGACCACAAGTCAAACTTCCATTAAAAATGAGAGCAGCCAAACTCAACAACCCCTTTTCAAGTCGGAGCAGCCAGCGTCAGGCCAGTGGAAGATATACTTTTCGGAGTCAGCAGAATACACCTAAGCAAACTGAATCTTCATCCAAAGTTACTGGAAGGGGGATAAGAAAGATAAAGTCAGCCCCTCCATCAGTAACAAAGCCTTCTTTAAGACTGAACAGCCGTACTACTCGTCAGAGTCAAGGCTCATTACAAGCAGATGTATTTGTCGAATTACTCAGTCCTCGAAGACGACGTAGAGGAAAGAAGACTGCTGATAGTACACTAGACAACAGTCCTTCTCTTGGCTTTAGAATTGTTGCCACCACAGACTCACGTGAACGGGTTAGAAGATCTCCAGTTCCTACACAGAAGTTTTCTCTTCAGGACAGTGAACCTAAGAAAAGAGGCAGGAAACGACAATCCACAGGTTAGAAAAGCTTTGCTAGGAAAAAGTTTAAAACTGTTTCCTTGCTAAGAATTGGATGGTGGAGAGGGGGTTTTGAGGTACTTATTGACAAGTGATTATGTGGCAAAATTCTTGCTATGCACAACAAAACTGTTCCATTGAAAATTAGCCTGTTGCCCTTGCAAGTTCCTGTCACTAATCCTTAAATACTTTGAATTAACCTGTCAAGCTAAGGGATCAGATCCATGTTACAAATGTTCATTTAGTGTTTTCACTTAATGTGTGGAGGCTTTCTACTTAGTGAACAGTAGATCTGGAAGTGATACACATGGAGTATGGTCATGGTCAGTCTAACATCAAAAAGGCAAGTGTTAAATCTTTAATAAAGCAAATCCTAATAACTATCAAACCATGAAGGAGACAGAAGTAATGGGACAATGAAGTTAGGAATATGGATAACTAATAAGAGATTCAGCCTTCAAAAATGTAAGCTGATAATTTTGGCAACATAATCCAACACTCAGTGAGACTGAAATATTTGGAAAGCCACAATGCCACGAAAAACCTAGTCTGTGACAGAAGCTGCAAATTAGCAAAAGAGTTCGCACTGCAGTATGGCTGTAAAAAATGCTAATGTTTTGTGTTGCATTTTGTACCATTTCAAACCCTCATCATTAGACCCTGCTTATCCTGAAGCTAGGAATTGCCAATACTCTGCTAGTCCTTCCTGATCAGAAAGCAGAGTAACTGTTCTCTAAATTAGTTTTATTTGTAGGATGGAAAAATGGTAGCTCAGAGAGTAGGAGGACTCTGCTATAACCCTGTAGTAGATAAAAGGCTTATATAGAGCATCTAAGTATAAGTTATTGTTTTTGTTTTCTTTGTTATACACTCGCTTGGTAGATTCCTCCTCCATCTGTGGTGCCTGGAAGTGATCTTTACTAGGTCACTGTACTGACTTTGTACTGTACTTCAGCAAGGCTATAGCACAGTTCAGAAATGTGGTCTTGATACAGATGAAACCACCAAACTGTGTGAATTGTGTTTTGGGAGATACTGTACTAAAACTGGGTCTCCCAAAATGAAAGCTGCTGCTCATACTGCCAGGCATGACCCTGAGCAGATCAGCAGTGATTACAACAGGGCTCTGGGAATGAGGGTGAAGGCAGTATTTCCATCCATCCTGCTGGTTGAGGATAGCAGCTGGGACAGGGATAGATGCATCCTGGAGATGAGTGTCTGTCTGCGCAGATGTTGACAGGAGTGCTTCGGCTTCCTTGACCACAGTGGGATGCTGTTTGTGGAAGGAGGACTGCTGTGCACCCTATTTCTTCCCTGATGAAAGGGAAGAGCACCTTGAGATGCTTGCTTACTAATGTAGTATGGAGGGCTTTAAACTAGGCTTTAAACAGGTGACAAAAGCCCATATGTGAATATAAAAGGTGACCTTGACAGAAGAATGAAAGTTGAGGGGTGGAGCAGAATGGAAAATTACAATAGGTACATAAGATCAACAAGAGGGAAAACAATGGGGGAATCTCAACATCTTGTATGTAAGTATACAAATGCAAGGAATAAGGGGAATAAACAGGAAGAAGTGGAAGTTTTAGTACATAAGCAAAATCCTCAGACTCGGTGAGATAAATCTCATCAATGAAATATTGGTATAGAGCAGAGATTCTCAAACTAGGGGGAGCGGAATGTATTCTGTGCATGTGTGAGAAGCTTTAGGGGAAAAAGAAATTACTGTACGTATTTTACCCACAGCAATGAATAACTGGCAAAGCTCCAGACACATCAGGTTCTCCAATGGCACTATGCATTTGACTCTAGATGGCACTGTGCATTTTGATGGATTTGTTTTAAACTTCCAGAGCATTATACAAAGTTGTTGCCATCTGTACATAAATCCGTTTGCTACAACGTGGTGTCCACATTTCATTGTAAGCATCAACCACAATCTCAATTTTGCTTTTTCTCTTATTACGGTGCATTGTTGGCTCCATTTGAATCAATGCCTTGCGGTTTTTAATAGTGAGAGTTGCATGTTGGGTTTTTTTTTTTTTTTAATGGTATATGTACTTGTGTGTCAAGTGGTGGTGGACGTAAACTACTACAGACCCAAAGAAGGGAGGTGCAATCAAATAAGTTTGAGAACCAGTGACCAGACGACATCATCTTAAATCCACTCATCACAAAAAGCCTAAATGTCTGACTTGTGAAAATCTTTCTTCCCAACACTTATTAGCCTTCAGTTCAGAATAGCAAAATGTGCTGTTGGCTAAATAGGGCTATCTCAACTATTCTGAGTAGGACGGAGCTCATTTCCAGGCTCTGATTGAAGCAGGTAAGTTGGTGGCCAGTTGCACTTCCACATCAGCAGTTAGGCTATTGTGATGCACCATGAATAAGGATACAAGTCTCTCATGGATTCTGTGTTGTTGGTTTGTTTGGGGTTTTTTTGGGTGACTCTCTGCTTTCCGCCCCAGGTGGCAGAGTGAGCCCTGGGCAGCAGGGTTTGGGCTTCTGTGAATTGTTTATTGACCAACTAGTCTGTGACTCTTACTAAAAATAATTGAGACAAAATCTTAACCATGCTTCGCGTTTCCCGGGGAGGTCCTAAACATGGTGGAGGACTTATCTTTTTGATGAAGCCCTTTCCCCCCCCCCCCCAATGAAGAGACAGATGAGTCTTTACATACCATAAAGGACTCCAGGGCCACCCTTTGCTCCCTGGGAATATATACATCTGCCCCAAAAAGGAAGGATCTTGTGCAGCCTTATAAACCTAGATGGGCATTTCAATGGTTTTATCATCAGCAGTCCTTATGACCCTCCTTGTGAGAGACAAAGGGGTGGTCTACACTACGCAGCTAGGTCAATGTAAGGCAGCTTACGTCAACCTAATTATATCAGTGTCTGCACTACATCCTTCCTGCCAGTGTAAGTGGGAGCCGGAACAAGAACCCTGGGTGGTTTCAGACCCTGTTCCTGGTCAGGAGAAGGGCAGCCTTGTAAATATCCCTCCTCAGTGAGCTGTGAAATTGACAAGGCTGCCTGGTTTCCAGAAGGGAGGGAGGGGGCGGGCAGGCAAGGGGTGAGAAATTGGGGCAGCTGGACCCTGACTCTGGGTGGGAGTGGAGTCGCAAGAAAGCAGGGCAGCTGGAGCACGCTCTCAGCTGAAAGCAGAGTAGCAAGGAGCCCAGGCAGCTGGGATTCCACTCCTGGTCAGGAGAGGGAAGAGGTCAGAGCCCAGGGGGTAGCTGGGCTCCCGTTTGGGAGCTGTGCAGAGCTGAGAGCCCTGATTCTCAGCCCCCACATGGTCCTCCTTCAGTCAGTGGAAGCACTCCTGGTGAGGATGCATGTCACCGACACAAGGAAGGTAGTGGTGGGCATCAGCCACTGCAGCAATTACTCTGGTGGCTGCAAGTCAACTTAGGTTTGTAGTGTAGATATGTCCAAAGAGTACAGATGTCTTGTTCCTTGCACCACCCATGTCTACAGCACGATCTCACTTCCTTCCCCTGGTGAAAAATATACTTTGAGAGTTGGAAACCATTTGTGATGCTGCCACTTCCCTATCCCCACATACATTTCAGGGTTTGTTTAGCAATCTGTTTCCACAACTGAAGTGCCATAACTGTCAAGTGGATATTAAATATCTTCCATTACACCTATAGAATCAAGTTCATGTTCCTACCTCTTCCAAAGCTCCCATCCCTGTCCGTCTTCAGGGATCGTTCTCACAAGAGGGTTCTCAGGCAGGGAGAATGGAATCCCTCCTCCAGTGAGGAGCAATAGCGCACGTTCCTCTTCAACACCAAGCGACAGGTTTTTACTCAGAGTACTTCCTAAAAGATGGGAGGTTAGAGACCTGTCCTCACTCTCCATTTTATCAGCTGCTTTTATTCGCAAGCAGAGATTTCACATGGTCACTCTGGCATCAATAATCCCATCCCTGGAAAATGAGGTATGGTTTGCAGCTCTTGATATGAAGGAGGATTACTTTTACATTGATACACACCCCCACCCACAGGCATTTTCTCAAATTCATGGTGGGCTTTGACCATTTGCAATACACAGTGCTCCCAGTCAGCATCACTGCAGTCCCCCAGGATCTTTACCAAGGTTTTTCTGGTATGTCAGATGGAATGGCTTCACTATTTTCCCCTATCAACAGTTGGCTTCTCATTTCCAAGGTGAATCGGTATGCCTACAAGGCAACTTCATCAATGCTTCAACTACTTTTTTCTCTAGGAGTCAGTGTGAACTTGGGAAAGTCTGTTCTCACTCTGATGTGGACAATATATACTAATACTTCATTGGGACCACCCTATATTCAGTCATGGCAAGAATTTATCTACCAAGGGACAGGTTTTGCACCATGCGTGACCGAATAGATCAGGTTATACAAAACCCTCAAGCTCCAGTCAGAACTTGTCTTTCCATTCTAGGGCACATGGTTTCATGTATTTGTTATCCCTGTCCCACTATCTGGAGTGGTTCACGACTGTGGGTGCTTGCCCTGTGCAGACACCCCGAAACTGGTGGTGAAATCTAATTATAGAACACACCAAGTCAGTGACGGATGTGAACTCCTGGATCACTATACCAGTCTTGCCATGAAGTCACAGACAGTCCCCTTAAGTTCTCCAGTATATCTTGCCACCCAGATAAACTGAACTTTCTGGTAAAATGGTTATTTATACCAAAAACCACATCACATTTAGGTTGCTTCCAGTCCCAAAAGACCAGTCACTTACCCCATACCAATTGGTACTCTAGATGTTACACCAAAGACAACACTGGTAGCCATTTCTATTGTAAACTAATTAAAGGTTTATTAACTAAAGAAAAAAAAGTAAGAATTATTGGGAGCCTAAAGGAAGTAAATTATATGCATGGGTGAGTCATAGTTTATAATTCCAAATGGTAGCAGTGATGTGATAAATTAGTTTTCCAAAAGTCTTTTCAAGGTACCCAGATTGTTTCTGAAGATCTCCACTTTGCATCTAGTACACTTCCTTGTAAGAGTACTGGACAGTCCAGTGATACAGGATCTTTCCTTGACTCCATACTGCTTCACACAGAAAGCAAGCTGACAATGTCACTACCCATGTGGGCTCTTCCTTTGATGGAGAGTGAGGAATACATTTTGAGCCTTTGACCTCCAATCATCACATACGATGATCACTTGCTTTGAAATTGGCACTTTTCTATTAAAGTTCTTCATTTGCATTCTACAAGACTTCCTTCTTGTTTGATAGGTTATTTAGTTACAAATGATTCTTAATAACACCAGAAGAGACAACAATAGAAAATGCTGTTCAGCCAAGTGGAAGTGTTTTTTCTATCTGAGCACAACAGAAATGTATATCTCTTGAGTCAGCAGATAGTCCAAAATGAGGGGAATATCTTATTTCTCTCAAAACAGCTGGGGCTTTCCCGCAGTTCTATATGAGTCTACTTGGCACCAATGAAGGCATGCTATCCACCCTCTGATGGTTATTCAGTTTTCACTCTCCAACTGACTACCAAATTCTTAAAGGGCCTAATCAGAAGTTTCCCATCACTAAGTAAACCTACTCCTCATGGGGACTTAAGTTTATGTACTTTCAGTACTCACTAAGGGCTAGTCTACGCTTAAAATTTACAGCAGCACAGCTGTATCAGTACAGCTGTGCCATTGCAAGAGTGCTTGTGTAGCCGCATTATGTCGGCAGGAGAGAGCTCTCCCACCATCATAATAAAACCACCTAAACAAGCAGCGATAGTTATGTTGGTGGGACAGCATATCCCACAGACATGGCGCTGTCCACACTAGCGCTTATGCTGGCAAAACGTTGCTCAGGTATGGCTTTTTTCACACTCCTGAGCAACAAAAGTTTTGTCAGAATAAGTACTAGTGTAGACAAGGCCTAAGCCTCCCTTAGAACCATTAGCTCTGTGTTTCATGTCTCACTTATCAATGGAAGTTGATTCTTTGTGGCCATCACCTCAGCACAGAAGCATGGATGAGCTAGCAGCGCTAATGGTAGATCTGCCATACACTTTATTCCATAAAGACAGTCTCTTTATGACTATATCTGAAATTTACCCCCGAAGTAGTTCTGGCGTTTCATGTGAACCACTCAATACACTTACTGGTGTTTCCCTCTCTTCCACCTCCCGAAACCACATGCATCTGGGGAAGAGACTTTTCTCCTTCGACATATGACGTACTCTTACTGTCTACCTGCAAAGGACCAAACCATTTAGCAAGAAAAAATCTAGGTGATTTTTCTATGGCAGAATGAGTCTGAGGTCAAGCTATATCCTCCAAGAGGATTGCTGAGTGGATCTTTAGTTGAATCCTGCTCTGCTGCTAATTGTTGCATATTCCTCCTCATGAGGTGAGGGCTCATTCTACAGGAGCACAAGCAAATTCAGTGGCATCATTGCAGGAAGTACCATTATTTTACATTTGCAAAATAACTATGTAGCGTTCCATCCATATGTTTATACATCATTATGTTCTAGTGCAGAACTCCTCTGCTGATGAATCCTTTGGGGTTGGTTTTCCAAACTGCTCCGCCATTTGTCTCCTTGCACCTTCCTCCTACTCTGTCACCTGTAGTGGAATACACATAGGGACTGGGTCTCGAAGAGACAGTTACTTACCTTATAATAACTGGAGGTTCTTCGAGTTGTGAGGTCCCTATCCATATTCAGTTACTCTTCCTCCTTCCCGTCTTCTTTGATCTCTACTGGATTTGTGATACAGAAAGAACTGTGAAGGCGGTCAGTCCACTCTGCTGTTCATGCCTTCAGTTGGAAGCACCAGGAAGGCAAGGGTGCAGGTGCGGCCCAACAGATACAACATCCAAGAATTCTCTCATTCCAGGTGCGCCAAAGGGGAAGGAGGGCACATAGTGAAATACAGACAGGGACCACATGTCTCAAAGGATACTTCCTTCTCCCCCATTACTATAAGATAAGTAACCGTTTCTCCTTTGAGATCCTGGTCCCTATGTATATTCCACTTTGAAGTGAAAGCAGCAGAATAAGGACAATGGACTTCAACAAAGCAGACTTTAACAAACTCAAAGAACTGGTAGGTAAGGTCCCATAGGAAGAAAATCTAAGGGGAAAAAGGAGTTAACGAGAGCTGGCATTTTCTCAGAAAGTATTATAGGCACAACAGCAAACTATCCCAATGCAAAGGAAAGATAGGAAGAACAGTAAGAGGCCAATATGGCTCCATCAAGAACTCTTCAATGACCTGAAAATCAAAAGTGAGTCCTCCAAAAGGTTGAAATATGGACAAATTGCTAAGGAGTACAAAATAGCATAAGCATGTAGGGACAAAATCAGAAAGGCTAACAGAGAAAATGAGTTACACCTAGCAAGGAACTTAGAAATCAATAGGAGGAGGTTCTGTAAATAGAATATAAGCAAGAGAAAGACGACAAAGCATAGATCCAGTGCATAATGGTCAAACAGAGCTAATAATGGACAACACCAAGAATGCTGAGGTGTTAAATGTCTATTTTGAATCAGTCGTCTTCTTTTTTTTTTTTAAAGTTAGTTGTGACCGGATGCTTAACACAATTAATATTAACAAGAAGTGGCAAGAGTAACAGAAACCAGAACAGGGAAAGAGCATGCTAAATAATATTTAGATGTAGTCAAGTCAGCAGGGCCTGATGAAATTCACCCTAGGTTACTTAGTGAACTAGCTGAAGCAATTCTTGGAACCATTTGCAGTTCTCTTTGAGAACTTGTGGAAGAGAGGTGAGGGCCCAGAAGACTGGAAAAGGGGCAAATATAGTATTTATCTTTTTAAAAGATAAATTTTAAAAGGGGAATACAGGGAGGAATTCTAGATTAGTCAACCTAACTTTGATACCTGGAAAGATACTGGAACAAATTATAAAATAATCAGATTGTGCAAACATCTAGAGGCTAATAGGTGATAAGAAATAGCCAACATAGATTTGTGAAGAACAAATTATGCCAAACCACCCTAATTTGCTTGTTTGACAGGGTTACTGGCCTACTGGATAGAGCATAAGCAGTAGACATGATTTTATTTTGATATTAGTAAAGATTTTGACACAGTCCCACATGTCATTCTCGTAAACCAACTAGGGAAATGTGGTCTAGATGATATTACTATAAGGTGAGTGCACAACTGTTTGAAAGATCATATCCATAGAGTAGTTATCAATGGTTCATAGTCAAAGTACGAAGACACTGTAGTGGAGTCCCACAGGGGTCAGTTCTGGGTTGAGTACTTGTCAATATTTTCATTAGTGACTTGGATAATGAAATGGGGAGTATGCTTATAAAATTTTCAGATGACACCAAGTTAGGAGGGATTGCCAAAGTTTAAGAGGACAGGATTAGAATTCAAAGCGAACTTGACAAATTGGATAACTGGTGTGAAATCAACAAGATGAAATTCAGTAAAGACAAGTATTTCACTTAGGAAGGAAAAATCAATGCATAACTATAAAATGGGGAATAACTGACTAGGCAGTAATACTGCTGAAAGAGATCTGAGGGGTAATAGTGGATCACAAACTGAATGTGTCAACTATGTGATGCAGTTGCAAAAAAGGCTAATATCATTCTTGGGTGTATTAACAGGAGTGGCATACATAAGATATGGGAAGTAATTGTTCCACTGTACTCCGCACTGGCGAGGCCTCAGCTGCAGTACTGTATACAAGTTCGGTGCCACACTTTAGGAAAGATGTTGGCAAATTGAGGGAGTCCAGAGGAGAGCAACAAAAATTATAAAAAGGTTTAGAAAACCTGACCTATAAAGAAGATTTTTAAAAGTTGGGTATGTTTAGTCTTGATAAAAGAAGACTGAAGGGGAACCTGACAAGTCTTTCAATATGTTAAGAGCTGTTACAAAGAGGAGGGTGCGCAGTTTTCCATGTCCACTGACTATAGGATAAGAAATAGGATTAATCTGCAGCCAGGGATATTTAGGTTAGATATTAAATACTTTCTAACTGTAAGGATAGTTAAGTATGGGAATAGGATTCCCAGGGAGGTTGTAAACTCCCCTTCTGAGGTTTTAAGAACAGGTGAGACAAACACCTGTCAGGATGGTGCAGGTGTAATTGGTCCTACCTCAGCATGGGGGTGGGCTAAACAACCTCTCAAGGTCCCTTCCAGTCTTACATTTCTAAGATTTGACATTATTTACAGAACCCTCAGTATCAAACTGCTGATATTTAGCAGTAAATTTGACACACAAATTGACTCCCAAAATGAGTGAGTTACTGAGAGAGGCAGAAAACCCAGATGCTTCAGTTTTACTGTCCTGATGGGCCACAGACCCAAAGAAGCAAAGCAGAGCCCCATCTGCTTTCTTCATATTCTGGAAGGAGAGATTAAGCAGTAAAATCCTTGCGTTCCTGCCTCGTTTGCCAGATGTAGTGTTTCGAATCTGCCCTTACTAGCTGTGAATAAAGCCCACAAGATGGGGTAAGGTGGGCAAAATAAAACTTAGCAGAAGTGCTACAAGTCCAACTGCATTTAAAACAGTATGGGTGGAGGGGTGTGGAATTTCCCACCCCTTTGCTGAATAGACCAGACTGCAAGATAGCCCTGGCTGATCTTGTACCTTCCCGCCCCCTGCATCCCATTAGCTCTTGGTAGTATGTTACACATCCAGTGTTTTCATGGTTTATTAAATACTTAATATTGGTGTGCCATTTTAGTCAGTAGTTTTGTGATCTGTTTTTCAGATTCATCTCCTCAAACCTCATTGAACAGGAGGAGTTCAGGTCGTCAGGGTGGAGTCCATGAGCTGTCAGCTTTTGAACAACTTGTTGTGGAACTAGTACGACATGATGACAGCTGGCCTTTCATGAAACTGGTTTCCAAAGTCCAGGTAACTAGGGTGGATGCGTATTATGGCAACATTTTGGGATCGTGTGCACTGCCAGAAAGGGTCTGATTGACTGGGCGGGGAATACCGCTAACAGTGATTCAGAGAAATTACTGCGTAACTGGAGTCCTTGATGTCAGGTACTGAGATTTCCCAGTCGAACACATTGCTGTGGAAGTCCTAATATACCTGGCACTGAGGGCTTGAAGACCTGAGACAACTCAATAAGAAAAGGTCGAGTTTAGCAAAGTTTTGAAAGTCTGCACTATGCTGCAAAGGATAAACCAGACAGCGTGTTCAAAAAGTTAGTTGAACTCAGATTGTCACTGCATGCTGCTTTGCTGGTGCAGAACGAGTAATAAAACATTTTCAAAGCAGGGGACGTTGTAACAGAACTGTCATGGGAATAATGTACTGTTAATCGTGCTGTCTGAGTGATTGTGCAGTAAAGTGACCATTAGCTCAGTAAAGCCATTCTCATTAGTTTCTGAAATACTTTCTTAGCATGTGCCTTTAAAGCAAGCCCTGCAGCAGGGAGTTGTATTGTAATAGGAGCCCTGGATGAATTTTACTTCACCTCCTTTTTTCGAAAGGACACAGCATGCACTTCTCTGAAAGCACCATTGGCTGGTACAGAAGAGTGGTAGGGCTATACTAGCATCACAGAATGCCTGTTCTCAATCACATTGAAGCTGCTCCTTGTGCATGGGGATTGCTCTGGTATAACCAGGTCTGGAATATTCTGTTCATTTCTCAGCAATTTTTTTTACCCAAAAACTGGAGACTTGAAACGGACAAGAGCAGGAATTACTTTGGAGCTGGAAGGAGTGATTTAAGATTAAAGGGGGGAAAAGAGATCTCTTGATAGAGACCAGGGTTGGAGTGGATGTTATAACCATCTGCACACATGAATGAAGGGATAAACATCAAAGGAAGAAGAGTTATTTAGGTCAGGAACAAGCAGGGAGGACAGACTCTCAGAATAATGGAATTAAATTAAGAAAGGAAAATCTCTGGCTGAATTTGAGAAAAGCTTCCAAATGGGGAGATGAATTAATAATCTTGACTTTTAAAATAAAGTAATAGACATTACATTGCAGATACATTCAAACTAGACTGAGCAAAGCACTAGAAAATGGTCTCTCCTATGATTTGAAAAAGAAAAATCCAAAACTCATTACATTTTTAATTGTCTATGTAGTGCCAGAACAGCTGAATTTAATAGCGGTCTGACCTGTATTTGCAAATCCTGGATGCACTTAATGATCAGTGTTAGATCTGAGGCTGAAAATGAACACACGTTTCACTTTAGACTATTTGTAAATGCTGCAGAATGAATGATTTTGCCCACCTGGACTGCTTCAGTACGTAAGAATGGCCATACTGGGTCAGATCAATGGTACATTTAGCCCAGTATCCTGTTTTCTGACAGTGGCCAATGCCAGGTACTTTAGAGGGAATGAATAGAACATGTAACCAAGTGATCCATTCCATCAGACATTCCCAGCCTTTGGCAAACAGCAATCCTTGCTATCTTGGGTTATAGTCATTGATGGACCTATCATCCATGAATTTATCTAGTTCTTTTTTGAACCCCATTATACTCTTGGCCTTCACAACATCCTCTGGCAAGGAGTTCCACAGGTTGACTGTGTTATGTGAAGAAATACTACTTGTTTGTTTGTTTTTTAAACCTGTTTTTTAAACCTACTGCCTATTAATTTCATTTGGTGAATCCTAGTTTTTGTGTTATGAGGAGTAAATAACACTTCCTTATTTACTCTCCACACCAGTCGTGATTTTATAGACCTCTATCCTATCTCCCCTTAGTCGTCCCTTTCCTAAGCTGAAAAGTCCCAGTCTTATTTATTTTTCCTCATACAGAAACTTTTCCATACCCCTAATAATTTTTTTTGCCCTTTTCTGTAACTTTTTCAATTCCAATATATCTTATTTGAAATGTGTGCCCAGATCTGCACGTGCATTCAAGATGTGGGCATACCAGGGATTAATAAAAAGACAATATATGTTCTCTCTTATTGCCTATCCCTTTCCTATTGATTTCCAACACTGATAACTTTTTTTTGACTGCTGCTGCACATTCAGTGGATGTTTTCAGAAAACTATCCACTTATAAATCCAAGATCTTTCTTGAGTGGTAGCAGCTAATTTAGACCCCATCATTTGAGATAGATATAGATATAGTGTAGATTCGCTAGCAAGTTGCATCCCAAGATGTATGTTGAAAAGAGAGCCATAGCCAAATTATATGTGGCTTAAAATGTATTTGTTTGTTTTTTCTTGTCAGACAACCAAATTTGGGATCCAAATTGTCCCATGAACAAGATACCTTTTTAAATGTCTTCTAGTCTGCTTTTTGGGGGGAACTTTAGAATGTGCTTACACAGAGTTTAAGGTGTATGAGCCAAATGATCGGTATGTCGGTTCAGTATTCCTCTCCCCCTTCACTTTAATCATGAATGCATCTCTTATCTTGACTAACTCTGACTGACTGAGTGGCTGCGCTCTCATTGTCTGGCATCTGCATACAGTCTATTTTATATGCCACATAAATCTGTTTGAAGAGTAGGAGATACACTCTGTTGTTCCTTGAAACGTCAGTTAGAATTTTGCAGTAAGTACTGAGGAGTAATAGAACAAAAATAGCCATCCCTCAGTATCAAGGAGCTTGCAATGTCATAAAAATAAGTACTACAACAAAATGAAGAGTTTGAGGATATCTTAGAACCATAGAAATGTAGGTCTGGAAGAGACTTCAGGAAGTCCATCTACTCCAGTCCCCTGCACTGAGGTAGGATTAAGTAGACCATCTCTGACCAGTATCTGTCCAAGCCGTTTTTAAAAAGTCTCCAATGATGGGATTCTACAGCCTCCCTTGGAAGCCTATTCCAATATAGTATTGTATAATACATAATATTATGTATTGTCCAATAAATTATTTTTGCGTCTTAGCAAGTTTGAACAGTTCTAACACAAGTGTAAAGCTTGTAGATTAAACTGTTTTTTTCTTATAAATTCCTCCACCAGATAGTTATGCTTGGGCTTCTTTGCCCAATTTCTTTAATGACTCTGAATGTGTTGTTGATTTTGTTTAGGTCAAGAAACTAATCAGTACATTCTGGTTGTCAATAAAGGGCCTGTTAAGAGTCTATCCTCTGACAGTAGAAAATCCAAGTAAATTTGTGGCTTTCTGTGTAGCTCTAATTATTATTAATTGAATGTAAGCTTCTGTATATTTCTACATAAGAAAATAAAGTGAATACCTTTTTTTGCAGGTACCAGACTACTACGATATCATAAAAAGACCTATTGCCTTAAATATAATCCGTGAAAAAGTGAATAAATGTGAATACAAGTTAGCATGTAAGTACTATTTACTGAAGTAATTAATCCTTTGATCTGTTCTTTACAATTAGGTCTCTTATCCCTTTAAAGAAACAGACCTGGAATGCCAGGATTTTAAAATTGATATTTCTCTGCAAAAAGTATTCTTAGAAATGTATGAATACTTTTTCCAGTATAGTGGTTGTACTACTAATGCAGGTGAAGTGTAATTAAAGTGAATGGTCATAGAGTTTCAATTACCTTCTCAAGCCTTAGAGATGGTACCTGTTAAACAGGGTTGTGCATGTTGATGGAATATATCAGAAAGCTTCCATTTCCACATCTTGAAGACAGAGGACCCTGACTATTGGATTGTTAATCTGACGCTAAATTCAGCCCATTTATTGGTGAAGATCCCTTGTTAGCAACTGTCTTTCCGAAGGGCATCATTCTACTGAATGCTATAGAGTGCCATATATGCTTTACTCCATATTGTTATCTGCAGTGACCTGGCAAATGCACTAAATTAATTTTTCATTTTTATTTACTAGCGGAATTCATTGAAGACATTGAACTGATGTTTTCGAACTGCTTTGAGTACAACCCTCGTAATACAAGCGAAGCAAAAGCTGGAATTAGACTTCAGGCTTTTTTCCATGTTCAGGCTCAAAAGCTTGGACTCCCTATTGCCTCCAATAATGTGGACCACACTGCTCCAGCTGCAAAGAAGTCACGAATTTAACCTCTTCCTTCCAAAGGATTTTTTTGAGGGAACCTTTATATTCATCAAAATGAAACATTAAATCATGCTGTCATCATATCATATCTGTATAAAGCAATAACACCTGTTTAACCACCTGGACGTGTGGCCTGCACTATATTCTCAATTTAATATTAAGCACTCAGGAGAATGTAGGAAAGATTACCTTTGCTACAGTTTTATTCAGTGTCTAATAACTTTGATAGATGTATTGGATACAGTACTGGTTTACAGAGGTTTTGTACATTTTTAAGACATTCATGTGTCCAAATATCTTCCAGAAATATTTTTTCTGCACATACGACCTTGTTTTTATCCTCTAGATTTTCTAAGAGCTGTGGTATTATGAGGACTTTATCAACTCAGACAAAATCTTCTACTGTAGCACAGTTGAAGAAACTGTGTAAATGTCTGAAACTCGGAGTACACCTTTTCAACACTACACATGAATGAGTACAATTGCATATCCTTTAAAGTACTGTACCAGTGCTGGCTGGAGTTATTCAGTCTGAGTTTATTAAGTAGATATTTATTTAGCATTCAAAGTATTTGTGAATTTGTTTTGTATTTATAAAATTTGTACGTGGGGGGGAGGAGGGGAATAAGAGTTCCTTAACTTTTTTAATTTTTTTTCTGTGTTTTCTTTATTCCTCTAACTTCCTGATGATCAGTTGATAAAATAATACCCTCCCCTCTCCCTGGCAGTTCTTCTAGCAACAAGTAACTTGCAGGACTGTATTATAAGTTTCTATGTACAACTTTCTAAGTGTACAAATAAAATGATACATTTTTCAAAGTATTCTGAGCTTGTGGAGTTCCTGTAACCTGCCATCCTTATGCAGCCCATGGTCCCAGTGATTTCAGGTGGGAGGTTTCTTGGGTGAGGACTGCAGGATTTGGCTCTGATGAAAATAGCATAATCATAAGCAAAACAATAATAGCATGAGAATCTTGCCTTATTCGTAAGTACTCCCAGTGACCTGGAACATAAGTTATTCCCATGTCTTCTCATCTTTTGTATGTTACTCGACACCAAGTTGTTGGTGCAGTTGCCTCGAGGATCTAGGTGGGACTGTGTGATACCCTAATGGTCAGCTTTTTATTCTTTTATATAATGTAAAATTTTGTAACTTTTAGTTAGCCAAAAGCTTTTTTTTAAAAAATGTTTTGAAATCCTTTTCCTTATCCTAATGGTTTCATTTTCCCCTAAGTTTGGAATTAAATATATACTTTTAAAATTTAACTGGGTTGGTGACTTTAAACACTGGAATAAACCAGAAAGGGGTTTTTAAAGCACTGTTTTTCAAGCTGGGGATACACCACGTGTGCCAGGAATGGCATGAGGCAGAAAAGAGCAGTGGGTATACGAAAAACGGCATGATTCTAGATTGACCATCTCTACACGCTGTAATCATGCCTACCTGCCCCCAGAGCAGCATGTAGCTTTCTAGGGGTGGGGGAATGACCATCTACAGGGTGGAACAGAGGAATCACCAGGGGAGTCATGTTTGCCTGTCCACCCCAGTCCCCACTGAATTGTCTGTTGCAAATGTTTAGCCAAGGAAGGACTGGGATGGGGGCGTATGCAAAGAACACACTTATTTTCACTTTCTCTGTGATGGGGTTGGAACGCAGAGAGTAAAAGTTTATTGAAAAGAGAAAAGAAAATTTCAAAACAGGCATTCTACTTTAATGTCCTTGCTCTTGCTCGACCTGGCATTGAGCCAAGCATATCTGCTGAAAGGCTATCTTGCTGCTATTAAAATTTAGTGGGGAAAAGGCCGAATTGGACGGGTAGCAAGTCACGTGGATTCTTTTAAGAGGATTCCGAGACAGATGGGAAAGAATACCCCAGGTTGCATCAATGCATAGCTTTACTGACAATTACAAACAAGACAATTGACAATACTTCTTACAATCAAACAATTAGACAATTAACACTTACACTTATTCATTACTATTTATGGTACCTTATCTATTACGTATCCTAATTCTCCTTATCGTAAAAGCGTTTCAGCAGTTGCCTAGGGGAGACGTGATCCGCAGATCTCAATTAAATCCCCCGATTCTCTGAGTCCACAGACTCCTGAACTATCCGGATGCTATACTCGTGGCCAGACTCTGCCTCAGCCTCTGGTCTGGATCCTTGCTTCAAAACTCTCATCCTCGACAGGTGGTCCCTGGGATCTGGAGCTCGCAAGCTTCTTAGGGTTGGTGTCCTCTCAATAGACTCAAGAGTAGACACCCACCTCTTGAGCCAGGCTGCAGTCCAATGAACCCTTGTCTGCCCTGAGTATTTATTTACTTTTCCGAATGCTTTCTCGTGGTTTAGCTTTTCCTAACACTCTGTGGTCAAACACTTTTATGTGGTTTTGCTGTCTTGCTGAAGTCTGCCGAAGCACATCCAGTGTTCTGTGGTTGCTCACCTCCGGCAGTTAAGCTATGCGTGAGCTTATCCTCTGTTCTGTTCCTGCTTATCCATTTTAGCTCAGTCATTGCTCTGTTTCAAGTCCCCTATTCACTTTGGTCAATTTATTATATTTTGCTAAGCCTTGCATAGTTTTTAGGCTTAGTCCTATAGCCAATTCCCCTATTATCACGGCTATAACACAACAATTGGTGCTATTGAGATGAGACTCCAGCAACAGAATGTGAAACATGGTTAGGAGATTAGTTAAATCAATCAATTGCTCCTAGATAGAAACTTTAAAATATTCAATGAAGAATTTCAGTGGTTAAAAGCCCACACCATTTTAATGGACTCCATTATGGTGGGTGAGTATCAACCCCATTTTACCGCTAAGGAAACCATGGCACAAACATGCTTTGATGGTCAGGAGTGCTGAGCATCGACACCACCACTTGACCTCAGTGGGTGAGCTGTGTGTACGCGGAACCTTGGAAACCCAGATCCTGTCACCCCAACTCTCACTGAGCAGTACCTTCTCAATTTGCAGAGAGTCCCAGTGAAATGGCTTCTGGAGTAAAGAATCTGCTTGTTGTAAAGGTGGTAGAATCAGGCTCTAAGTGACGTGTCTGAGTTCACAGCAGGCCAGAGGCAGAGTTGGAACAGAATCCAGGTAGTTGGATTTCTAGCCTTCTATTCTAACACAGGATTATCACCATGAATGGCTTAATGGATTTACACAGCCCACCCTCCCCCCCACCACACTGGAGTCTTAAAACAGTGGCAGTTGGGTTTTCATCCTCTCAAATATGAAGGGCTGGGGGAGAGGACATGGTGCATGTGCAGACACTACTTTCCAAGGAAGTTCTGTGTTCACACACCAAGGTCAAACACAGTGCCCTACAGTTGCTAAAGAAACTAACTACGCTCTGTAAACAAAAGAGTTCCAGGATAAAATAGCTCAGAAGTGTCTATTCAGAAATCCATTAATACACTGATGTCAGTTATTAAAAAAAATAAAGAAAGAAAGAAACATGGAGATAGTTTTTAAAAAATGGAAGTTTGGCAGGTCTAGCCACTAATTAAAAATAAATAAACCAAAACCACTCAAAGTCTGGAAATACTCGGCTAAGATTCTGGTACCCGCTTTAACTTCCTAATTGACATCCTTCAGCTAACTTTCAAATACAGATCAAAGTATTCTTCCTTGTTCCTTCCCATGTGTTTTCTGCTGCTTACAGTCCTGCTCCATGTGTTTAACATAGTTTAGCCAAAGAGTTGCTTGCACTACTGGTAGTACATGGACCATCATTCACATCCTCTGTGGATCAGACCAAGAGAGATAGACTTGTAGCATGCTGACCAGTGGCTTGCACAATTGTTTAAGTGCTTAACTTTCTCCATGACTTGGTCCCTTTGACCTCACTGCGATTACTTATCTGCATAAAGTTATCCATGTGCTTAAGAGTGTGCAGGACAATATGTTGACTGAAATATGGCTTTTGAGGCACTCAGATTTGACAATGTTGGCCTAAGTGCAAGACTGAGCATATAGAGTGGGACAATAAGTAGAGCGCCACCAAGTAGACCTTTCCCCTCTGTCACTGTGAATCCTAGAGTACGATGTGATTGTATACAATATTTGTGTGAGTTTTTGAAACTGGATTCCAAAAAGCTGTACATTCTTCAATATAAAAGGGGGAAACCAGCTTTGCATGTCCAGCTGTTGTGTGCCCCCTGTTCTGGACCTCTACCAACAGCTGATTTTAAAAATGTTTAACATGGGTGCTGGTATTGTTTTCAGTATTTAAGTAACAGCCAGCTACTTTTTCACTAACTTCAAAGGTTCACATTAAATCTATGGCCACAAAAAAAATTCTTTAAGGATAAATGTACATTCTTCTTTGGGGAGCTCTGCATAGTTCCACGTACTGGTTTTGGACCGCCCAGTGCAGCCAAATAGTAGAACGTTCTCCAAGCAGTGCCCATTAGAGTGTTCCCCTCCTGGTTCTCCCCTCAGAACTCTGAGCATTCTGGGGGCAAGGCTGCACCTTCTACTGCCTCAGTTCTGTCCAACGGCTGCACCAAAAGGAAGCAAACTGCTGTGATCCGTCAGAGCCAGGGTGTTCTCCTATTCAGTGCCTTTGGATTGTTTGTAGTAGTTTGCTTTAGTGTTAAGTGCAGTATAAAATAGTTCTAATATAGTTGCCATAGATTTTGAGGTTCAGTTCTGTGTAATGGTGGAACCAAAGAAGAAGCCAGGATTTAAGAGTTGTGCTTCATGTCCAGCTGTCGTCCCAATGTCAGACCACACTCGGTGCCTTTAAGTGTCTTGGGAAAAGCCACTCTTCTTTTGGGTGTTCTATTTTTACACCCAGTGTGTGTCAGGAGACAGCAGAATAGACTGTAAGTGCTTCTGTTTAAATAAGCTCTTGCTGCTAAACTATCAGGCTCTGGGAGACTGTATAATTCAAAGACTAAGAAGCCTATTTCAGCCCTTGTTTCTTCATTTAGCAAGACTAAGGTGCCTAAAGGATCCTGGAGACTGGGATCTTCATCGGTTCCAGCTCTTGTTCATGTTTCATTGGACCCCTTCTTTTAAAGCTGTCAAGGCATCAAAGGCACCTACTGGCTGCTAAGGAACCTAAGAACAATCTATCCTGGATGTGTCAGTTCCAAAATGCAAGGGAGAAGATGGGATATGGCGCTGCTAATACTCGCCATATGTCAGACTTGGCACATCTGTCCAATTCTGACATGGCTTCTTTGGTTCCATCTCTGAAACCTGGAGACTACTCTGGATTTGACTTCAAAGTCCAGGGAGGTAGAGTTATGTCTCTTTCCAGATCCAATACTCTCTAGGTCTGCATTGTCCACTCCCACTCCAGGACAATCCGCTGATCTGAAAATGACTTTTACTATGGTAACTGATGTTCATCTTTCCGCTTCTGAGTATTCCTGGGATCTGAATGAGAGCCTGATTGGAGGAGAGGAAGAGGCTTCAATGGCTCCTACATCTGCATCCCCTTCACCTGAAAAGTCAGAAAAGTAACTCAATCTCTTCTGCTTTCTCCGGATTCAACTTTGTCGTCTCCTCTTAAAACTCCTATAGGCTGACCAGGCAGATCCTTCTCACCTTTTTGTTTCTTTGTCTTCTGGATCTGCTGCTGACTCTAAGTGAGGATCAGATCAGAGATCAGATCCTCACTTAGAGGAAGACTTAAAAGATCTGAACCATCCAGATTTTTGCCACCTAAGTCTGAGTTCTTCTTCGAGTGCTTGCTCATATCCATTCTATAGGTGTGCACTCGCCACCATGCACTGGTCCCCGGAACTTTTTTCCCCTTAGCAGATCCCATAGGGTCAGCTTCAGCGCCCCCTGGAGCGCCGCCCTCATGCCACAGCACATAAGGCACTGCCCTCGGTCCCTTCTTTCCACCCGTGACGGTCGCTGGAACATCTCTTGCTCATGCAAGTAGCTTCCCTTTGCTTGGACTGTTGTCGCTGTTGCTGTAGTTGCTAGTTCTTAGTTGGTTAAATAGTTTGATAGTTAAAGATAGTTAATATTAGAAGCTTTCCTCTTACTGGGGGGCTTAGAGCCCGGGCCATGCCCAGTCCTTCTGGGTTTAAGCCTTGTACTGCCTTTGGCAAGGCTTTCCCCGTCAGCGACCCTCACGACCACTGTTTGAAGTGTCTGGGAGAACAGCACGTTCTCCTTCGAGTGGTTGCTCATATGCATTCCACTTAGGTGTGCGCGCCCTCGTGCACGGCCAATCGGAGAACTTTTACTAGCAGCCCCTGCAGGGGCCGGTCCAGCGACCCCGTAGTGTCGCCGCCCTGCGGCGGCTCAACGGTCGCTGCCGGCCCCTCCCTCTTCAGTCTCTTCTTTCTGCCCGTGACGGTCGGTCGAGAACTAACCCCTGCTCTTCTCAGTTTGTTGTTTCGCCTTAAAAAGTGAGTATTTAGTTAGTAGTTCGCCTCGAACTAAGTTAGTTTTACAGTTAAAAAGGGTTTTTATAGTTAGTTAGGGAGCCTGCGGGCTCAGACGCCCGCGGCCATGCCCGGCGCGTCGGGCTTCAAGCCATGCGCTAGCTGCGGGAAGGCTTTCCCAGCTAGCGACCCCCACGACAGTTGCTTGCGGTGTCTGGGGGAAGAACATCGGCGAGACCGATGTAAAATCTGTAAGTCCTTCAAGCCTCGGACACAAAAGGACCGAGAGGTGAGGCTGAAGGCATTCCTCATGGAGACCGCGCTTAGTCCGGCGTCCGAGCCCACGCGGTCCACCTCGGCACCGAGTGTATCCTCGGTGCGGAGTGCACCTCCGGCACCGGGGGCCACGGTGCCGAAGAAAAAGAAGAAGAAGCGGCACTCGCCTGTGGAGAGCTCCCCCGCACCGCAGGAGCGGCCGGGGTCGAGCACAGAGGTGCGCTCCCTGGACCGGCCCCCGACCCCAGCACCGGGCCCGGCTCCAGCCAAGGAGGTCTCTCCGACTCGCGTGAGCGAGGGACCTGCCTTGCAGACTCCGTCGACACCGGAGGCTTACGAGGCGGCACGAGTCCTGATGACCTTGCCCACGCCTCCGGCGCCCTCTCGCATGAGGGCCCCAGAGTCTGCTTCCCGGGGCAAACCCGCACCGGGTGTCCCCGAAGGGTGGGCGGCATCGGCACCGAGCGTCCAGCCGCCCATCTTAGCCATCACCCGGCACCGAAGGCCCAAGCCCAGAGACTCTTCCCCTTCGTCGCCGGAAGGCCCACATCAACGCTCCCGCCGCCGCTTCAGCTCAAGTTCCAGTTCGAGCCCGGCACCGAGCCGGGGCTCTCGTCACCACTCTCCGGCACCGAGGAAAAGACGACGGAGATCCTCCCGGCGCAGATCATCATCCTCATCCTCGGCGTCGTCCCGCAGGCGAGGCAGGCGTCATCGCTCCGAGTCGCGGAGCACCTCCTCTCGGCACCGCCGTCGCCTCCCCCGCACCCCTGGCTCGGGATCCCGGACCCGCCGCCAGGAGCGAGAACCCTCACCGGCACCGCAACAACCGGCACTGCCGCCCCCGGCACCGCAGACCTCGGTGCCGCACCCGGCACCGCAGACCCCGGTGCCGCAGGTACCTCTCCCCATGGTACCGGCACCGCCGACAGCAGCGCCGGAATTGCCCTCGGCACCGGCGCCGCCTCTGACCTGGCCCCAAGGACCCAATGTGGGCCCAATGGGCAGCTCAGATGGGGCAGGGAACTATGCCGGCCCCTGCCTCGGTCACCCACTCCATACAGGCACCCTCTGTGCATGAAGGTGACCAATCCCTCTCCTCACAAGAGGAGGACCCTGGGGAGGGCCCTTCCTCAGGACCACCCCACCCCTCGTACTCCTCATCCCCAGACGAGGCGGTCACAAGGGACCAAGGGGCCCCACTCATTGATTTTAAGGCCCACCAGGAACTCCTGAAACGGGTGGCCTCGAACCTGGACTTACAGGTCAAGGTTCTGGAGGAGGAGGTGGATCCCCTCTTCGGCCGGGTGGGCACCCAAGGCCCTTCTAGAGTTGCCCTCCCTCTCCACGACAGGGTCCTACGCCTGGCCGATGCCGTATGGCAGACCCCTGCCTCGGTCGCCCCCACGTCTAAGGGCACCGAGAAGAAGTATTATGTGCCAGCCGAGGGGCACGAATACTTATACGCGCACCCTGCCGCTGGCACCCTAGTGGTAGAGGCTGCCAACCAAAAGGACAGGCAGGGTGCACAGAGCGCCACCCCAAAAAACAAGGAAGGTAGGAGACTAGACCTCTACGGCAGGAAGGTCTACTCCACAGGGGCGCTCCAGCTCAGGATAGCCAACCATCAGGCTCTCCTGGGCAAGTATAATCTGAATCTATGGGACTCCCTGAAAAGGTTCTCAGAGTCCCTGCCGCCTGACCAGGCTGCCGATTTTGCCATGGTCTTA
Organism: Mesoclemmys tuberculata; assembly: GCA_007922155.1. NCBI lineage: Eukaryota > Metazoa > Chordata > Testudines > Chelidae > Mesoclemmys > Mesoclemmys tuberculata. The sequence goes on along the minus strand of ML675613.1, from coordinate 66,220,857 downwards.
GAGGAAGGGGTGACAGTGGCCAGTGCAGCCTTACAAACTGCCTCTGACGCTGCAGACACTGCCAGCAGGGCTATGGCCTCCGCTGTCGCTATACGGCGGGCAGCCTGGCTGCAGTCGACTGAACTGTCTCAAGAGGTGCAGCACTCCATACAAGACCTGCCGTTCACTAAAGCTGCCCTCTTCTCAGAAAAGACGGACGAGAAGCTGCACGCCATAAAGGATTCAAGGACCACGCTACGCTCCTTGGGCCTTTACACACCCCAGGCGGCAAGGCTGCAGACGCGCCAGCAGCCACACCAAATCCCCCAGCGGCAACAGCAGCAGGCTAGGCCGCAGCCTAGACCCTACCCCCCCTCCAGGGGTAGGGACAGAAACAGGGGCGCAGGGCGGCGCGACCAAACCGTGACCCCCTCGTCCTCCTTCAAAGGCCCCTCCAGGGGACCTAAGGGCAAAAGACAATTTTGACATTGTGTCCAAGGGTGGTTCCCTTCCCTGTTCCTTGGGCCACCCCCCGCCTTTCCGGGACAGGCTAAGACCGTACCTCAGCCTGTGGCGGGAGATTACATCGGACCAATGGGTCCTCAGCACCATTCGCTGGGGCTATGCCCTCCAACTACAGACTACCCCCCCACTCCCCCCCCCCCGTCCCTTTTCAGGGACCCCTCTCACGAGCATGTGCTCCATCAGGAGGTTCTCACCCTACTTCTCAAAGGCGCGATAGAAGTGGTTCCACCACTCGAGGTGGGGAGGGGATTCTACTCCAGGTATTTCCTTGTCCCCAAGGCAAAAGGAGGCCTCAGACCTATACTAGACCTGCGCAGATTCAACAGGTGCATAGAAAAGCGGAAATTCCGCATGGTCTCCCTTGCATCCATCATCCCAATATTGAACCCAGGGGATTGGTTCGCCGCCCTAGATCTGAAGGATGCGTACTTCCACGTCTCCATCCTTCCAGCCCACAGAAAATTCCTAAGGTTTACGGTAGCTGGTGGCCACTACCAGTTCACGGTCCTTCCCTTTGGCCTGGCCTCGTCCCCCAGGGTGTTCACAAAGTGCATGACAGTGGTGGCAGCCTCCCTGAGGCGCAAGGGAGTCCAGATCTTCCCATACCTGGACGATTGGCTAATAAAGGGCAAGACCAAGTCGCAGGTACTCGAGGCGGTCTCTCTCGCCCAAACTACCTGCCATACCCTGGGACTGCTCATAAACGAGCAGAAGTCAACTCTACACCCGGTACAGGTCATAGAGTTCATAGGGGCCCGCCTGGACTCGATACGAGCAAAAGCCTCCCTCCCACGCTCGAGGTTCGAGGCCATGTCAGCGATAATATCGCAGCTCCAAGGGTGCCCCACGACAACAGCCAGGCAGTGCCTACGGCTGCTAGGCCACATGGCCTCCTGCACCTATGTAGTGGAGCTGGCCCGCCTCAGGCTCAGGCCCCTCCAGAGCTGGTTAAAGAAAGTCTACATGCCCAACAGGCATGCCCTGAACAGGGTGGTAACAGTCCCCCCTGCGGTTCTGGGTTCGTTGAACTGGTGGATGGACCCCAGAATCGTGTTGAAGGGAATTCCCTTCAAGGCCCCCACCCCCTCGGTCACCCTGATCACGGACGCTTCAGACCGGGGATGGGGAGCCCATATCACTGGTGGTCTGACCACTCAGGGCCTCTGGTCCCGGAGGGAAACTGCCCTACATATCAATGTAAAGGAACTAAGGGCAGTAAGTCTGGCTTGCAAAGTGTTTCGCCATGCTTTATTCGGGAAAATGGTTCAGGTGTTGACAGACAATACCACTGCGATGTACTATATCAACAAACAGGGGGGCGCGCACTCCTCACTACTGTGTCAAGAGGCGCTTCGACTTTGGGACCTAGCAGTGAGACGCAACTTCTGTTTAACCGCCTCTCACCTCCCGGGGGTCAGGAACGACGAGGCAGATCGCCTCAGCAGGTCGTTTCTCCCCCAACACGACTGGTCTCTTCACCCGGAGGTGGTCGACATGATCTTCCGCGAGTGGGGTGTTCCCCGCCTGGATCTGTTCGCATCAGCCTGGAACGCGAAGTGCCCCAGGTTCTGCTCGCTCAGGGGTCGCGAGCCGGGCTCCGTCTCCGACGCGTTCCTGATCGACTGGACGGGGGGCCTCCTGTATGCGTTTCCCCCCCTCCCGCTCCTGCCCAGGGTCCTCTTGAAAATCAAGAGGGACGGAGCGGACATCATCCTGATCGCCCCATCGTGGCCGAGACAGTATTGGTTTTGCCTGCTCCAGGACCTATCGGTTGCTCCCCCGATCGAGCTACCGAAGAGACCGGACCTTCTCTCTCAGGACAACGGTCGGCTACTGCACCCCAACCTGGAATCCCTACACTTGACGGCCTGGAGGCTCTCTGGCTAACGGAGGAGGAGAGAACCTGCTCGGAGCAGGTCCAGCGTGTGCTACTGGGAAGCAGGAGGCCCTCCACCCAGAGTGCATACAAGGCCAAGTGGAGGAGGTTCACCTGCTGGTCGGAATCGCGGGGCATAACCCCCGGTACGTCTTCCGTGCAGGCGGTCCTGGACTACCTGCTGCAGCTCAAACAACAAGGGTTGGCGCTGGCTTCCCTAAGGGTCCACTTGGCAGCCATTTCGGCGTTCCACCAGCCGGTGGAGGGGAGGTCTCTTTTCTCTCACCCCATGTCGGTGAGGTTCCTCAGGGGAATCGAGAGGCTGTACCCGCAGGTCCGTGACCCGGTGCCTCCCTGGGACCTGAACCTAGTCCTTGACAGACTGACGGGGCCCCCCTTTGAGCCCTTGGCCACTTGCCCCCTACGGGTCTTGTCTTGGAAAGTAGCCTTCCTTGTGGCCATCACCTCAGCCAGGAGGGTGTCTGAGTTGAGGGCCCTGACCTCGGAACGCCCCTGTACGGTGTTCTTCCGGGATAAGGTGCAGCTTAGGCCTCACCCAGCCTTTCTACCTAAAGTAGTCTCCAGGTTTCATTGTAACCAAGATATTTTCCTCCCTGTGTTTTTTCCAAAACCGCACGGGTCCGAGGACGAAAGGAGGCTACACACCCTCGACGTGAGGAGGGCTCTGGCGTTCTACCTCGATAGAACCAAGCCGCTCCGCAAGACCACTCAACTCTTCGTCGCGGTGGCAGAGAGAATGAGAGGCTCCCCAGTGTCATCACAGGGCATCGCCAAGTGGATCACCGCCTGTATCCGGCTGTGCTACGAGAGTGCGGGTGTCCAGCTCCCCGGACCGGTGACAGCGCACTCGACAAGGGCCCAGGCCGCGTCGGCGGCCTTCCTGGAGAGGGTTCCCCTGGAAGACATCTGCAAGGCTGCCACCTGGTCATCCGTACACACCTTTGCCACGCACTACGCTATCGTCCAGCAGGCCAGGGACGATGCCCGCGTGGGCAGGGCAGTGCTGGGGACAGCCCGTCGATGACTCCTACCCGCCTCCAGGTAAGGCTTGTTATTCACCTAAGTGGAATGCATATGAGCAACCACTCGAAGGAGAAAACATAGTTACTTACCAGTAACTGTTGTTCTTCGAGATGTGTTGCTCATATCCATTCCAC